>JXTC01000668.1:48318-66270 GCA_002914845.1 Trema orientale
AAAAATACCCATATAATTCAAAAAATACCCAAAATACCATTAGAGTAATGAAATACCCAAAGTAACTAAAGTACTTATAAATTAAAAAATATCGAAAAATATCAATTTAATTGACAAAGTACCCAAAATGCCAGTAGAGTAATGAAATACCGAAAATACCCCAAGTGTAAATTAAAAACTCATAAAATTAAAAAAATAATGAAATACCCATATAATTCCCAAAATATCCAAAATGCCTCTAGAATAATAAAGTGGCCAAAATGTCCTTAGAATAACTAAAAAACTCATCAAATTAAAAAATACCAAAAAATGATGTAGCAATTTACAAAATACCCAAAATGCCCTTATTGTAATGACTAAAATACTCATAAAGTCAGAAAAATCCATAAATAACAATTTAATTAACAAAATACCGAAAATGCCCCAATAATATTGAAATACTGAAAATGCTCCTAGAGTAAATAAAAAACTCTTAAAATTAAAAAGTACAATAAAATACTTAAATAAATCACAAAATACCAAAAATGCCCCTAGACTAATAAAATACCCAAAATGCCCTTAGAGTAACTAAAAAACCCATAAAATTAAAAAAGACAAGAAAATGAAGTGGCAATTTACAAAATACCCAAAGTGCCCCTAGAGTCACAAAATACCCAGAATGCCCTTGTAGTAGCTAAAGTACTCATAAAGTTAAAAAATCTCCAAAAATAACAATTTAATTAACAGAATACACAAAATGCCCCTAGTGTAATGAAATACCGAAAATGCTCTTAGAATAACTAAAAAACTCATAAAATTAAAAAGCATAATAAAATACCCATATTATTCACAAAATACTAAAAATGCCCCTAGACTATTAAAATACCCAAAATGTCCTTAGAGGAACTAAAAAACTCCTAAGATTAAAAAATACCAAAAAATGCCCTTAAAGTAACAAAATACCCAAAACGCTGCTATAGTAATTAAAAGACTCATAAAATTTAAAATTACCCGAAGATAACAATTTAATCCAGAAAATAATAAAATATTCAAAAGTACCCATATAATCTACAAAATACCCAAAATGCCCCTAGAGTAAATAAAAACTCATAAATTAAAAAAATATAATAAAATACCCATATAATTCACAAAATACCCAAAATGCACTTAGAATTATAAAATACCCAAAAGGCCCTTATAGTAACGAAAGTACTTATAAATTAAAAAATATCCAAAAATATCAATTTAATTAACAAACTACACAAAATGCCCCTAGAGTAATGAAATACCGAAAATACCCCAAGTGTAAATTAAAAACTCATAAAATTAAAAAATATAATGAAATGCCCATATAATTCCCAAAATATCCAAAATGCCCCTAGAATAATAAAGTGTCCAAAATGCCCTTAGAATAACAAAAAAAATTCACCAAATTAAAAAATACCAAAAAATGATGTGTCAATTTACAAAATACCCAAAATGCCCTTATTGTAATAACTAAAATACTCATAAAGTCAAAAAAAATCTTAAAATGACAATTTAATTAACAAAATACGCAAAATGCCCCAAGAATAATGAAATACCGAAAATGTCCCTAGAGTAGATAAAAAACTCTTAAAAATAAAAAGTATAATAAAATACCCATAAAATTCACAAAATACCAAAAATGCTCCTAGACTAATAAAATACCCAAAATGCCCTTAGAGTAACTAAAAAACTCATAAAATTAAAAATACCAAAAAATACTGCTAGAGTACTAAAATACCCAAAATGCCCTTATAGTAACTAAAACACTCATAAAATTTAAAATTACACAAGGATAACAATTTAATTAAGAAAATAATAAAATACTAAAAAATATCCTATAATCCACAAAATATCCAAAATGTCCCTAGACTAATAAAATACCCAAAATTCCCGTAGAGTTATTAAAAAATTCATAAAATTAAAAAGTACCGAAAACGCCCCTAGAGTACTAAACTACCCAATATGCCCTTATATTAGCAAAAATAGTCATAAAATTAAAAATTACTCAAAGATAACAATTTAATTCAGAAAATGATAAAATTCCCAAAAATACCAATATAATCCACAAAATACCAAAAATTCCCTTAGAGTAAATAAAAACGCATAAATTAAAAAAAATAAATAAAATACCCATATAATTCAAAAATACCAAAAATGCCGCTAGAGTCACAAAATACCAAAAATACTCTTAGAGTAACTAAAGTACTCATAAAGTTAAAATATATCCAAAAATAACAATTTAATTAAATAAAATACCCAGAATGCCCCTGGAATAATGAAATACCGAAAATACCCTCAGAGTAAGTGAAAAACTCGTAAAATTAAAAAATATAATAAAATTCCCATATAATTCACGACATACCCAAAACGCCCCTAGACTAATAAAATACCCAAAATGCCCTTATAGTGACTAAAACACTCATAAAATTTAAAATTACCTAAAGATAACAATTTAATTCAGAAAATAATAAAATATCTAAAAATACCCATATATTCCAAAAATTAACAAAAATGCCCCTAGAGAAAATAAAAACTCATAAATTAAAAATAATAATAAAATACCCATATAATTCACAAAATACCCAAACTGACCTTGGAATAATAAAGTGGCCAAAATACCCTTAGAATAACTAAAAAACTCGTAAAATTAAAAAATACAAAAAAATGATATAGTAATTTATAAAATACCCAAAATGCCATCGTAGTAACTAAAGAACTCCTAAAGTCAAAAAAATCCAAAAATAACAATTTAGTTAGAGGAATACCGAAAATACGCCTAGAGTAAATAAAAAACTCTTGAAAAATACCAATATAATCCACAAAATACCCAAAATGCCCCTAGATTAAATAAAAACTCATAAATTAAAAAAATAATAAAATACCCGTATAATTTACAAAATACCCAAAATACCCCTAGAGTAATGAAATACCCAAAATACCTTATACTAACAAAAGTACTCATAAAGCTAAAAATTACGCAAAAATAACAACTTAATTAACAAAATACCTAAAATGCCCCTAGAGTAATGAAATGCTGACAATGCACCAAAAGTAAATTAAAAACTCCTAAAAATAAAAAATACTAAAAAATGATGTGGCAATTTAGAAAATATCCAAAATGCCACTAGAGTTAAAAAATACACTAAATGCCCTTATTGTAACTAAAGTACTCATAAAGTTAAAAAAGGTCCAAAAATAACAATTTAACTAATATAATACCCAAAATGCCCCAAGAATAATGAAATACTGAAAATGACCCTAGAGTAACTAAAAAACTCATAAAATTAAAAAATATAATAAAATGCCCATATAATTCAAAATATACACAAAAAGCCCCAAGATTAATAAAATAACCAAAATGCCCTTAGAGTAACTAAAAAACTCATAAAATTAAGAAGTAGCAAAAAATGCCCCAAGAGTAATAAAATATCCAAAACGCCCTTATTGTAACTAAAAATACCCATAAAATTTAAAATCACCCAAAGATAACAATATAATTCAGAAAATAATAAAACATCCAAAAATACCCATATAATCCACAAATTACCTAAAATGCCCCTAGAGTAAATAAAAACTCATAAATGAAAAAGAAAAATATAATAAAATACCGATATAATTCACAAAATACCCAAAATACCCACAGAATAATAAAGTGGCCAAAATGCCCTTAGAGCAACAAAAAAACTCATAAAATTAAAACATATCAAAAATTGTTGTTCAATTTAAAAAATACCCAAAATGCCCTTATAGTAACTTAAGTACTCATAAAGTTAAAAAAAAAATCCAAAAATAACAGTTTAATAAACAAAAAATTCCCCTAGAGTAAATAAAAAACTCCTAAAGTTAAAAAGTATAATAATATACCCATATAACTCGCAAAATACCCAAAATAACCCTAGACTAATAAAATACCCAAATTATCCTTATAGTAACTAAAACACTCATAAAATTTAAAATTACCCAAAGATAACGATTTAATTAAGAAAATAATAAAATACCAGAAAATACCCATATACTTCACAAAATATCCAAAATGCCCCTAGAGAAAATAAAAACGCATAAATTAAAAAAATATAATAAAATATTCATATAATTCACAAAATACCTAAAATGCACCTAGAGTAATGAAATACCCAAAATATAGTAACTAAAGTACTCGTAAAGTTGAAAAAATCCAAAAATAGCAATTTGACTAACAAAATACCCAAAATGCCCATCGTGTAATAAAATACCGAAAATGCCCCTAGAGTAAATTAAAAACTCGTAAAATTAAAAAATATAATAAAATTTCCATATAATTCCCAAAATGCCCAAAATTTCCCAAGAATAATAAAGTGGCTAAAATGCCCTTTGAGTAATTAAAAAACTCATAGAAATAAAAAAAAAATACCATAAAATGTGGTGGTAATTTAATAAATACCAAAAATGCCCCTAGAGTTACAAAATATACAAATGCCCTTATTGTAACTAAAGAACTCATAAAGTTAAAAAAATATCCAAAAATTACATTTTAATAAACAAAATACTCAAAATTCGCCTAGAATAAAGAAATATCGAAAATGTCCCTAGAGTAACTAAAAAACACATAAAATTAAAAAATATAATAAAATGCCTATATAATTCACAAAATACCCAAAATGTCCTTAGACTAATAAAATACCCAAAATGCCCTTAGAGTTACTAAAAAACTCATAAAATTAAAAAATACCAAAAACAGCCCCTGGAGTATTAAAATACCCAAAATGCCCTTATAGTAACTAAAACGCTCATAAAATTTAAAATTACCTAAAGTTAACAATTTAATTCAGAAAATAATAAAATATCCAAAAACACCCGTATAATCCACAAAATACCCAAATAGCCCCTAGAGTAAATAAAAGCTCATAAATGATAAAAATATAATAAAATACACATATAATTCAAAAATACCTAAAATGCTCATAGAGTCACAAAATACCCAAAATGCTCGTATAGTAACTAAAGTACTCATAAAGTTAAAAAATTTCCAAAAATAATAATTTAATTAATAAAATGCCCAAAATGCCCCAAGAGCAATGAAATACCAAAAATGCCCTTAGAGCAACTAAAAAACTTATAAAATTAAAAATTAAAATAAAATACGCGTACAATTCACAAAATTCCCAAAATGTCCCTAGACTAATAAAACACAAAAAATGCCCTTAGAGTAACTAAAAAACTCATAAAATTAAAAAATACCTAAAAATGCCCATAGAGTAATAAAATACCCAATATGCCCTCATAGTAACTAAAGTACTCATAAAATTTAAAATTACTCAAAAATAACAATTTAATTCAGAAAATAATAAAATATACCAAAATACTCATATAATCCACAAAATACCCAAAATGCCGCTAGAGTAAAAAAAAACTCATAAATTAAAAAAATATAATAAAATACCCATATAATTCACTGAATACTCAAAATGCCCCTAGAATAATAAAGTGGCCAAAATGCCCTTAGAGTAACTAAAAAACGCATAAAATTAGAAAGTACCAAAAAATGATGTGGCAATTTATAAAATACCCAAAATGCTCCTAGTATCCCAAAATACCCAAAATGCCCGTGTAGTAACTAAACTACTCATAAAGTTAAAAAATATCCAAAAATAACAATTTAATTAACAGAATACCCAAAATGCCCCTAGAGTAATAAAATATCGAAAACGCCCCTAGAGTAACTGAAAAACTCATAAAATTAAAATGTATGATAAAATACTCAAATAATTCACAAAATACTCAAAATGCTTTTAGAGTGACTAAAAAACTCATAAAATTAAAAAGTACCAAAAAATGAAGTGGCAATTTACGAAATTCTCAAAATGCCCCTAGAGTTACAAAATATCCAAAATGCCCTTATTGTAACTAAAGTACTCAAAAAGTTAAAAAATATCCCAAAATAACAATTTAATTAACANAGAGTAATAAAATATCGAAAACGCCCCTAGAGTAACTGAAAAACTCATAAAATTAAAATGTATGATAAAATACTCAAATAATTCACAAAATACTCAAAATGCTTTTAGAGTGACTAAAAAACTCATAAAATTAAAAAGTACCAAAAAATGAAGTGGCAATTTACGAAATTCTCAAAATGCCCCTAGAGTTACAAAATATCCAAAATGCCCTTATTGTAACTAAAGTACTCAAAAAGTTAAAAAATATCCCAAAATAACAATTTAATTA
Source organism: Trema orientale (assembly GCA_002914845.1). NCBI lineage: Eukaryota > Viridiplantae > Streptophyta > Magnoliopsida > Rosales > Cannabaceae > Trema > Trema orientale. Next base: position 54,529 of record JXTC01000668.1, read on the forward strand.
ACAGAATACCCAAAATACCGTAAGAGTAATGAAATACCGAAAATGCCTCTAGAGTAAATAAAAAACTCATAGAATTAAAAAGTATAATAAAATACCCATATAATTCACGAAATAACCAAAATGCCCCTAGACTAATAAATTACCCAAAATGCCCTTAGAGTAACTAAAAAACTCATAAAATTAGAAAATACCAAAAAATGATATTGCAATTTACAATATACCTAAAATGCCCCTAGAGTTACAAAATATCCCAAATGTCCTTATAGTAACTAAAGTACTCATAAAGATAAAAAATACCCAAAGATAATAATTTAATTAAGAAAATAATCAAATACCCATAAATACCCACATAATCCACAAAATACCCAAAATTCCCCAAGAGTAAATAAAAAACATAAATTAAAAAAATATAATAAAATACCCATAATGCACAAAATACCCAAAATGCCAATAGAGTAATGAAATATCCAAAATGCCCTTATAGTAACTAAAGTACTTATAAATTTAAAAAAATCCAAAAATATCAATATAATTAACGAAGTACCCAAAATGCCCCAAGAGTAATGAAATACCGAAAATGCCCCAAGTGTAAATTAAAAACTCATAAAAATAAAAACTATGGTATTTAAAATACCCAAAATGCCCCAAAAATAATAACGTGGCCAAAATTTCCTCAGAATAACTAAAAAACTCATCAAATTACAAAATACAAAAAAATGATGTGGTAATTTACAAAATACCCAAAATACCCTCATTGTAATAACTAAAATACACATAAAGTCAAAAGAAATGCAAAAATAATAATTTAATTAACAAAATACGCAAAATGCCCCAAGAAAAATGAAATGTCGAAAATACCCCTAGAGTAAATAAAAAACTTTTAAAATTAAAAAGTATAATAAAATACCCATATAGTTCACAAAAAAACGAAAATACCCCGAGACTAATAAAATACCCAAAATGCCCTTTGAGTAACTAAAAAACTCATAAAATTAGAAAATACTAAAAAATACTGCTAGAGTAATAAAATACCTTAAACGCCCTTATAATAACTAAAACACTTATAAATTTAAAATTACACAAAGATAACAATTTAATTAAGAAAATAATGAAATACCAAAAAATACCCTATAATCCACAAAATACCCAAGATGTCCCTAGACTAATAAAATACCCAAAATGCCCATAGAGTTACTAAAAAACTCATAAAATTAAAAAGTATCGAAAACGCCCCTAGAGTAATAAACTACCCAAAATCCCTTATATTAACTAAAATACTCATAAAATTTAAAATTATTCAAAGATAACAATTTAATTCAGAAAATGATAAAATACCCAAAAATACCAATATAATATACAAAATACCCAAAATGCCCCCCGAGTAAATAAAAACTCATAAATTAAAAAAAAATACACATATAATTCAAAAATACCAAAAATGTCCCGAGAGTCACAAAATACCCAAAATGCCCATGTACTAACTAAAGTACTCGTAAAGTTAAAAAATATTAAAAAATAACGATCTAATTAACAAAATACCCAAAATGCCCCTAGAGCAATGAAATACCGAATTTGCCCCTAGAGCAACTAAAAAACTCATAAAATAAAAAATATCTAAAAATGCCCCTAGAGTAATAAAATACCCAAAATGCTCTTATAGTAATTAAAGTACTCATAAAATTTAAAATTACTCAAAGATAACAATTTAATTCAGAAAATAATAAAATATTCAAAAATACCTATATAATCCACAAAATACCCAAAATGCCGCTAGAGAAAAAAAGACTCATAAATTAAAAAATATAATAAAATACCCATATAATTCACAAAATACTCAAAATGCTCCTAGAATAATAAAGTCGCCAAAATGCCCTTAGAATAACAAAAAAAACGCATAAAATTAAAAAATACCAAAAAATGCTGTGACAATACCCAAAATACCCATAGAGTTACAAAATACCCAAAATGTCCTAGAGTTATAAAATACCCAAAATACCAATATTGTAACTAAAGTACTCATAAAGTTAAAAAAAAATTCAAAAATAACAATTTAATTAAGAAAATACCCAAAATGCCCCTAGAATAATGAAATACCGAAAATGCCCCTAGAGTAACTAAAAACTTCATCAAATTAAAAAAATAATAAAATACCAATATAGTCCACAAAATACCAAAAATGCCCTCAGAGTAACTAAAAAATTCATGAAATTAAAAAGTACCAAAAAATGCCCCTAAAGTAATAAAATACTCAAAATGCCCTTATAGTAACTAAAACACTCATAAAATTTAAACTTACCCAAAGATAAAAATTTAATTCAGAAAATAATAAAATACCCAAAAATATCCATATAATCCACAAAATACTCAAAACGCCTTAGAGTAAATAAAAAAACTCTTAAAATTAAACAGTATAATAAAATATCCATATAATTCACAAAATACCCAAAATGTCCCGAGACTAATAAAATACCCAAAATGCCCTTAGCGTAACAAAAAAAATTGGTAAAATTTGAAAAAAAAAACAAAAAATGATGTGGCAATTTACAAAATCCCCAAAATGAACCAAGTGTTACAAAATACCCAAAATACCCTTATAGTAACAAAAATACTCATAAAGTTAAAAAATATCCAAAAATAACAATTTAATTAACAAAATACCCAAAATGCCAATAGGGTAATGAAATACCGAAAATGCTCCTAGAGAAAATAAAATACTCATAAAATTAAAAAATAAAATAAAATACCCATAAAATTCACAAAGTACCCAAAATGCCCCTAGACTAATGAAATACCCAAAATGACCTGAGAATAACAAAAAAACTCATAAAATTAAAAAATACCAAAAAATGATATGGCAATATATGAAATACCCAAAACGCCTCGAGAGTGGCAAAACACCCAAAATGCCCCTATTGTAACTAAAGTACGCATAGGTTTAAAAAAATTCCAGAAATAACAATTTAATTAACAAAATACCCAAAATGCCCATAGAGTGAACTAAAAACTCATAAAATTAAAAAAAATAATAAAATACTCACATAATTCGCCAAATACCCAAAATGCCCCTGGACCAATAAAATACCAAAAATGCCCCTAGAGTAACAAAAAAACTCATAAAATTAAAAAAATACCAGTAAATGCCCCTAGAGTAATAAAATACCCAAAATGCCCTTATAGTAACTAAAACACCCATAACATTTAAAATTACCCAAAGATAACAACTGAATTAAGAAAATAATAAAATACCCGAAAATACCCATATAATCCACATACACAAAATGTCCCGAAACTAATAAAATAACCAAAATGCTCTTAGAGTAACTAAAAACCTCATAATATTAAAAATACTCAAAATGCCCCTAGAGTAATAAAATACCTAAAATGCCCTTATAATAACTAAAACACTCGTAAAATTTAAAATTACCCAAAGATAATAATTTAATTAAGAAAATAATAAAATACCCAAAAATACCAATATAATCCACAAATTACCCGAAATGCCACTAGAGTAAATAAAAACTCATAAATTAAAAGAATATAATAAAGTACCCATATAATTCAAAAAATACCTAAAATGCCCTGAGAATAATAAAGTGTCCAAAATGCCCTTAGAGTAACTAATAAACTCATAAAATTAAAAAATACCAAAAAATGATGTGGCAATTTCCGAACTACCGAAAATGCCCCCTAGATATACAAAATACCAAAAGCACCCTTATAGTAAATAAAGTACTCATAAAGTTAAAAAAAATCCAAAAAAATAATTTAATTAACAAAATACCCAAAATGCCCATAGAGTAACGAAATACCGGAAATGCGTCTAGAATAAATAAAAAACTCTTAAAATTAACAAATAAAATAATACCCATAAAATTCACAAAATACCCAAAATACCCTTAGACTAACGAAATACCCAAAAATGCCCTTAGAATAACTAAAAAACTCATAAAATTAAAAAAATACCAAAAAATGATATGGCAATTTACGAAATACCTAAAATGCCCCGAGAGTTAAAAAATATCTAAAATGCCCCTAGAATAAAAAGTGACCAAAAGTCCATAGAATAACTAAAAAACTCATAAAAATAAAAAATACTAAAAAATGATGTGGCAATTTAATAAATACCAAAAATGCCCCTAGTGTTAAAAAATACACAAAATGCCCTTATTGTAACTAAAGTACTCATAAAGTTAAAAAAATATCCAAAAATAACAATTTAATTAACAGAATGCCCAAAATGCACCTAGAATAATGAAATTCTGAAAATGCCCCTAGAGCAAAAAAAACCCAAAAAATTAAAAAATATAATAAAATGCCCGTATAATTCAAAATATACAAAAAATGCTCCAAGATTAATAAAATACTCAAAATGCCCTTAGAATAACTAAAAAACTCATAAAATTAAAAAATACCAAAAAATGCCCAAAGAGTAATAAAATACCCAAAATGCCCTTATAGTAACTAAAACGCTTATAAAATTTAAAATTACCCAAAGAAAACAATATAATTCAGAAAATAATAAAATATCCAAAAATACCCATATAATCCACAAAATACCCAAATAGCCCCTATAGTAAACAAAAACTCATAAATGAAAAAAATATAATAAAATACTCATATAATTCACAAAATACACACAATGCCCTTAGAGTGACTAAAAAACTCATAAAATTAAAAAGTACCAGAAAATGATGCGGCAATTTATAAAATTCCCGAAATGCCCCTAGAGTTATAAAATGCCCAAAAATGCCCTTATTTTAACTAAAGTACTCATCAAGTTAAAAAATATCCCAAAAATAATAATTTAAGTAACAGAATACCTAGAATACCGTAAGAATAATGAAAAACCGAAAATGCCCCTAGAGTAAATAAAAAACTCTTAAAATTAAAAAGTATAATAAAATATCCATATAATTCACGAAATACCCAGAATGCCCCTAGACTAATAAATTACCCAAAATGCCCTTAGAGTAAGTAAAATACTCATAAAGTTAGAAAATACTAAAAAATGATGTAGCAATTTATAATATACCCAAAATGCCCCAAGAATTACAAAATATCCAAAATGTCCTTATAATAACTAAAGTACTCATAAAAATAAAAAATACCCAAAGATAACCATTTAACTAAGAAAATAATAAAATATCCAAAAATACCCATATAATCCACAAAAAACCCAAAATGTCCCTAGACTAATAAAACACCCAAAATACTCTTAGAGTAACTAAAAAACTCCTCTAGAACAATAAAATACCAAAATGCCCTTATAATAACTAAAATACTCATAAAATTTAAAATGACCCAAAGATAACAATTTAATTAAGAAAATAATAAAATACCCATAAATACCCATATAATCCACAAAATACCCAAAATTCCCCTAGAGTAAATAAAAATCATAAATTAAAAAAATGTAATAAAATACCCATATAATACACAAAATACCCAAAATGCCAATAGAGTAATGAAATACGCAAAATGCCCTTATAGTAATTAAAGTACTTATAAATTAAAAAGAATCCAAAAATATCAATTTAAATAACAAAGTACCCAAAATGCCCAAAATGCCAATAGGGTAATGAAATACCCAAAATACCCCTATAGTATTTAAAGTACTTATAAATTAAAAAAAATCTAAAAATATCAATTTAAATAACAAAGTACCCAAAATGCCCCAAGAGTAATGAAATACCGAAAATGCCCCAAGTGTAAATTAAAAACTCATAAAATTAAAAAATATAATAAAATATCCAAAATGTCCCTAAAATAATAAAGTGGCCAAAATGCCCTTAGAATAACTAAAAAAACTCATCAAATTAAAAAATACCAAAAAATGATGTGACAATTTACAAAATACCCAAAATGCCCTTATTGTAATAAATAAAATACTCACAAAGTCAAAAAAAATCCAAAAATAACAATTTAATTAACAAAATACCAAAAATGCCCCAAGAATAATGAAATACTGAAAATGCCCCTAGAGTAAATAAAAAACTCTTAAAATTAAAAAGTATAAAAAAATAACCAAATAATTCACAAAATACCAAAAATACCCCTAGACTAATAAAATACCCAAAATGCCCTTAGAGTAACTAAAAAACTCATAAAATTAAAAAATACCTCAAAATACCACTAGAGTAGTAAAATACCCTAAATTCCCTTATAGTAACTAAAACACTCATAAAATTTAAAATCACGCAAAGATAACAATTTAATTAAGAAAATAATAAAATAGCAAAAACTACACTATAATCCACAAAATACCCAAAATGTCCCTAGACTAATAAAATACCCAAAATGCCTGTAGAGTTACTAAAAAACTCATAAAATTAAAAAGTACCGAAAACGCCCCTAGAGTAATAAACTACCCAAAATGCCCTTGTATTAACTAAAGGGTGAGGTTTCAATGGTTACTGCTATATCTACCCATCGATAGTTACTGTTTTTTTAACCGTCGGATGAAAATCTAACGGTTTTAATTAAATTGGTAGTTGGGCAACAAAATTTATTATAATTAATTAGCATTGATATTATAAAACTTTTTTAGAAAGTCAACTTAGTAGTACCCTAATTCAAATAATAAATTTATTATTACACGTATTTTAATGATGGTTACTCATGAAGATGTAACCATTGAAACTTCCTCCATTAACTAAAATATTCATAAAATTTAAAATTACTCAAAGATAACAATTTAATTCAGAAAATAATAAAATACCCAAAAATACCAATATATTCCACAAAATACCCAAAATGCCCCTAGAGTAAATAAAAACTCATAAATTAAAAAAAATAATAAAATACCCATATAATTCAAAAATACAAAAAATGCCCGGAGAGTCACAAAATACCAAAAATGCCCTTGTAGTAACTAAAGTACTCTTAAAGTTAAAAAATATCCAAAAATAATAATTTAATTAACAAAATGCCCAAAATGCCCCTAGAGCAATGAAATACTGAAAATGCCCCCAGAGCAACTAAAAAACTCATAAAATTAAAAATTATAATAAAATACGCGTACAATTCACAAAATACCCAAAATGTCCCTAGACTAATAAAAGACCCAAAACGCCCTTAGAGTAACTAAAAAACTCATAAAATTAAAAAATACCTAAAAATGCCCATAGAGTAATAAAATAACCAATATGCCGTTATAGTAACTAAAGTACTCATAAAATTTAAAATTACACAAAGATAATAATTTAATTCAGAAAATAATAAAATATTCCAAAATACCCATATAATTCACAAAATACCCAAAATTCCGCTAGAGTAAAAAAGAACTCATAAATTAAAAAATATTATAAAATACCCATATAATTCACAAAATACTCAAAATGCCCCTAGAATAATAAAGTGGCCAAAATGCCCTTAGAGTAACTAAAAAACACATAAAATTAGAAAGTACCAAAAAATGATGTGACAATTTATAAAATACCCAAAATGCCCCTAGTGTCATAAAATACCCAAAATGCACATGTAGTAACTAAACAACTCATAAAGTTAAAAAATATCCAAAAATAACAATTCAATTAACAGAATACCCAAAATGTCCCTAGAATAATAAAATATCGAAAACGCCCCTAGAGTAACTAAAAAACTCATAAAATTAAAATGTATGATAAAATACCCAAATAATTCACAAAATACCCAAAATGCCCTTAGAGTGACTAAAAAACTCATAAAATTAAAAAGTACAAAAAAATGATGTGACAATAACCAAAATACCCCTAGAGTTATAAAATACTCAAAATGCCCTAGAGTTATAAAATACCCAAAATGCCAATAGTGTAACTAAATTACTCATAAAGCTAAAAACATTTCTAAAAATAACAATTTAATTAACAAAATATCCAAAATGCTTCTAGAATAATGAAATACCAAAAATGCCCCAAGAGTAACTAAAAAATTCATAAAATTAAAAAAAAAATTATAAAATACCAATATAGTCCACAAAATGCCAAAAATGCCCTCAGAGTAACTAAAAAATTCATCAAATTAAAAAGTACCGAAAAATGCCCCTAAAGTAATAAAATACCCAAAATACCCTTATAGTAACTAAAACACTCATAAAATTTAAACTTACGCAAAGATAACAATTTAATTAAGAAAATAATAAAATACCCAAAAATATCCATATAATCCAAAAAATACTCAAAATACCCCTAGAGTAAATAAAAAAACTCTTAAAATTAAACAGTATAATAAAATACCCATATAATTCACAAAATATCCAAAATGTCCCTAGACGAATAAAATACCCAAAATGCCCATAGCGTAACAAAAAAAACTCGTAAAATTAAAAAATATCAAAAAATGATGTGACAGTTTACAAAATACCCAAAATGACCATAGAGTTACAAAATACCCAAAATACCCTTATAGTAACTAAAATACTCATAAAGTCAAAAAATAGCCAAAAATAACAATTTAGTTAACAAAATACCCAAAATGCCGATAGAGTAATGAAGTACCGAAAATGCCCCTAGAGCAAATAAAATACTCATAAAATTAAAAAGTAAAATAAAATACCCATAAAATTCACAAAATACCCAAAATACCCATAGACTAATGAAATACCCAAAATGCCCTTAGAATAACTAAAAAACTCATAAAATTAAAAAATACCAAAAAATGATATGGCAATTTATGAAATATCCAAAATGCCCCGAGAGTTACAAAATACCCAAAATGCCCCTATTGTAACTAAAGTACTCATAGAGTTAAAAAAATCCAGAAATAACAATTTAATTAACAAAATACCCAAAATGCCCATAGAGTAAATTAAAAACTCATAAAATTAAAAAAATAATAAAATACCCACATAATTCGTCAAATACCCAAAATGCCCCCAGAATAATAAAATACCAAAAATGCCCTTAGAGTAACTAAAAAACTCATAAAATTAAAAATTACCAATAAATGCCCCTAGAGTAATAAAATTTCCAAAATGCCCTTATAGTAACTAAAACACCCATAACATAACAACTGAATTAAGAAAATAATAAAATACCCGAAAATACCCATATAATCCACATACACAAAATGTCCCTAAACTAATAAAATAACCAAAATGCGCTTAGAGTAACTAAAAAACTAATACCCATATAATCCACATACACAAAATATCCCCAAACTAATAAAATAACTAAAATGCCCTAAGAGTAACTAAAAAACTCATTAAATTAAAAATACCCAAAATGCCCTTATAGTAACTAAAACCTCATAAAATTTAAAATTACCCAAAGATAACAATTAGATTAAGAAAATAAGAAAATACCCAAAAATAACAATATAATCCACAGAATACCCGAAATGGCACTAGAGTAAATAAAAACTCATAAATTAGAAAAATATTACAAAATACCCATATAATTCAAAAAATATATAAAATGCCCCGAGCATAATAAAGTGGCCAAAATGTCCTTAGAGTAACTAATAAACTTATAAAATTAAAAAATACCAAAAAATGATGTGTCGATTTCCAAACTACCGAAAATGCCCCCTAGATTTACAAAATACCAAAAGTACCCTTATATTAAATAAAGTACTTATAAAGTGAAAAAATATCCTAAAAAAATAATTTAATTAACAAAATACCCAAAATGCCCATAGAGTAACGAAATACCAGAAATGCCTCTAGAGTAAATAAAAAACACTTAAAATTAACGAATAAAATAATACCCATAAAATTCACAAAATACCTAAAATGCCCTTAGACTAATGAAATACCCAAAATACCCTTAGAATAACTAAAAAACTCATAAAATTAAAAAATACCAAAAAATGATATGGCAATTTACGAAATACCGAAAATGCACCGAGAGTTACAAAATACCTAAAATGCCCCTAGAATAAAAAGTGGCCAAAAGTCCATAGAATAACTAAAAAACTCATAAAAATAAAAAATACTAAAAAATGATGTGGCAATTTAATAAATACCCAAAATGCCTACAGTGTTAAAAAATACACAAAATGCATTTATTGGAACTAAAGTACTCATAAAGTTAAAAAAATATCCAAAAAAGCAATTTAATTAACAGAATACCCAAAATGTCCCTAGAATAATGAAATACCGAAAATGCCCCTAGAGTAACTAAAAACCTCAAAAAATTAAAAAATATAATAAAATGCCCATATAATTCAAAATATACATAAAATGCCCTAAGATTAATAAAATACCCAAACTGCCCTTAGAGTAACTAAAAAATTCATAAAATTAAAAAATACCAAAAAATGTCCCAAGAGTAATAAAATACCCAAAATGCCCTTATAGTAGCTAAAACACCCACAAAATTTAAAATTACCCAAAGATAACAATTTAATTAAGAAAATAATAAAATATCCAAAAATATCCATATAATCCGCAAAATACCTAAAATGCCCCTAGAGTAAATAAAAACTCATAAATTAAAAAAAAAATAATAAAATACCGATATAATTAACAAAAAAATGCCCACAGAATAATAAAGTGGCCAAAATGCCCTTAGAGTGAAAAAAAAACTCAAAAAATTAAAACATATCAAAAGTTGATGTGGCAATTTAAAAAATACCCAAAATGACCAAAGAGTTGCAAAATACCCAAAATGCCCTTATAGTAACTAAAGTACTCATAAAGTTAAAAAAAATCTAAATATAACAGTTTAATTAACAAAATACCCAAAATGCCCCAAGAGTAAATAAAAAACTATTAAAATTAAAAAGTATAATAAAATACCCATATAATTCCTAAAATACCCAAACTGCCCCCAGACTAATAAAATACCCAAAATGCCCTTATAGTGACTAAAACACTCATAAAATTTAAAATTACCCAAAGATAACAATTTAATTAAGAAGAGAAGAAAATACCATAAAATACCCATATAATCCACAAAATATCCAAAATGCCCTTAGAGAAAATAAAAACGCATAAATTAAAAAAAAATAAAATAATCATATAATTCATAAAATACCCAAAATGCCCCTAGAGTAATGAAATACCCAAAATGCCCCTAGAGTAATGAAATACCCAAAATGCACTTATAGTAACTAAAGTGCTCATAAAGTTAAAAACTATCAAAAAATAACAATTTGATTAACAAAATACCCAAAATTCTCATCGTGTAATGAAATATCGAAAATGCCCCTAGAGTAAATAAAAAACTCGTAAAATTAAAAAATATAATAAATTTTCCGTATAATTCCCAAAATACCAAAAATTCTCCAAGAATAATAAAGTGGCCAAAATGCCCTTAGAATAACTAAAAAACTCATAAAAATAAAAAAATACCATAAAATGTTGTGGAAATTTAATAAATACTAAAAATGCCCCTAGAGTTACAAAATACACAAAATGCCCTTATTGTAACTAAAGAACTCATAAAGTTAAAAAAAATCCAAAAATTACAATTTAATTAACAAAATACTCAAAATGTCCCTTGAATAATGAAATACCGAAAATACCCCTAGAATAACTCAAAAACACATAAAATTAAAAAATATAATAAAATGCCTATATATTTCACAAAATACCCGAAATGTCCATAGACTAATAAAATGCCCAAGATGCCTTTAGAGTAACTAAAAAAGTCATAAAATTAAAAAATACCAAAAACCGCCCCTAGAGTAGTAAAATACCAAAAATGCCCTTATAGTAACTAAAACACTTATAAAATTTAAAATTACCCAAAGAAAACAATATAATTCAGAAAATAATAAAATATCCAAAAATACCCATATAATCCACAAAATACCCAAATA
>JXTC01000668.1:67953-80693 GCA_002914845.1 Trema orientale
ACAAGATTATATAAGTGTAGTTGCCCATTATTGTGATGAAAAATGGATATTGCAAAAAAGAATAATTGGTTTTAAAGTCGTTGATCAGAGGCATACTGCTGAAATTATCTGTGAAAGAATTTTAAATGTTATTAAAGAATATGGCATAATAAACCAAATTATTTCTATTACTTTTGATAATGCTTCATCCAATACAAAGGCCATAAAATTACTTCAAAACTCTATACGCTCATATAGAGGAGGAGTTTTATTATATCAACGTTGTGCATGCTATATAATCAACCTCATCGTCAAATCAGGTATGGAAATACTATCTATATACATTGAAAATATTCGAAATGCTATTACTTACATTCATGCTTCTAATTCTCGTATTGCTAAATTTAAAAAATATTGCAAAGCCGAAGGGTTAGCTCCAAGAAAATTTCAACTTGATATGTCTATAAGGTGGAATTTCACCTATTTTATGTTAAAATATATAATAGCGTATAAAAATGCTATTACTGTGTTTTACAATTCAAAAATGGGTTCACTAAATTTAAAAGATGATGATTGGTTTATTTTGAAAAATTTGCACAATTTTTAGAAGTTTTGTATGATGCTACCATTGCTTTATCTGGTGTTTATTATCCTACTTCTCCAATTGTTTTACATCATATATTTTTTATTACGTTAGTATTTTCTAAAGAAAAATATGACCCTATATTTAGACCTATGATAATTAAAATGCAAGAAGTTTATTTGAAATATTGGTCTGAAATTCCTTTATTATTTTCTTTTGCTTTTATTTTAGATCCTAGAGCTAAATTAAATGGTCTTTCTACTATTATTGGTCACATTGGTGATGCTTTAGACTTAGATTTTATACTCTAATATACTAACGCTCGTGATAAATTTTTTGAACTGTTTAGTATATATGAGGATAAGTTTAGCAGTACAAATATGAGTCAATAAGAAATCTCACAACAAACCGAAGACCAATCAAAGAAGAAGTCTATCTGGTCCTATATTCATGGGCGTTGGCGTGGCTCATCATCATCATCATCATCAAGTTCAAGTCAACAATTAGGTCTATTACCAATAACAACGAATCTGCCACAATCCTCGGAGCTTAACCAATATCTTAAGCTAGATTCCGACATCGACTGTAAAGATGAAAATTTTAAAGTTTTGGAATGGTGGCAAAAGCGTCAAGGAAAATTTCCCGTGCTTTCACAATTAGCACATGACATCTTAATTATTCCGGTGTCTACGGTTTCTTCGGAGTCTACTTTCAGCACCACTGGGAGGATATTAGATGATCGGAGAACTTCGTTGACTCCTGAAATGGTTGAGGTGCTAACATGTATTAAAGATTGGGAGCAAGCGGCGAAACAAAATCAACATACAATTCACAATTAAGAATTGGCCGAAAACTTTAATAATTTGTACGTGAACGACAATGATCAATTATGATTAATGAATAATGAATTAATGATGAATTTGTTATTTTTCAAATATAATTTACTTTTTTTTTTCATCAACTTAAGTTATGTGTTATTTTTTAATTTTTATTATAAAAGTTGTAAAATTATTTGTGATAAAAGCTTTATCACATGCATGAGGTAGACAAAAGTTTATCATAAAAGTTGTATTTTTTTTAATTATTCAAATTCATTAAAAAGTTTATATTAAAATCTTTCAAATAAAAAAGGCCAACATGAGGTAGACAAAATTTTAATAATAAACTTGAATTTGTTATTTTTCAAATTTAATTTACTTTTTTTCATCAACTTATTACTTAAGTTATGTATTATTTTTTAATTTTTATCATAAAACTTGTAAAATTATTTGTGATAAAAGTTTTATCATATATTCACATATATAAGTTTTTTTAATTATTAAAATTCATAAAAAAGTTTATTTAAAAACATTTCTAAACAAAAAAAGCCAAAAGGGGCCCGCTGGGCCATAGGGCCGGGCTGGGCCTCCTCATCATTCACACGGGCTGGGCCGAGCCAGCCCGCTTATTTAGACGGACTAGGTCAGGCCGGCCCGTCACTTGAAAATACCCGTTATGGGTGGACCGGGCCCCGGCCCAGCCTATTTTGACAGCTCTATATGGCTATACTTATAGGGTACCGTCAAAAGAATTTTATTTTCTTATTATTATAATTTTTATTTTGGCCCACAGGCTCTTCCCTCTAATTGACAAAATTGACTGATTTCTTTTGCTTTATCTGCCGACAGAAAACAAGGCCATAAAGTGGCGTATATGAATAAACATACACATATATATAGCTTTATATTGATTTACAACTTAAGACCAGATTGAAATTTCATATATTTATTTTCTACTTCTTGTCTTTTTTCTTTCCTTTCTCTCACTCTACATTTTGGTGTCATGGATTTTTGCTGGAATGTCTCTATTTCTCCACCTTCCTCAGACCTTAACGGATCTTCTTCTGGACTTGACGACCTTTTCTCTTCTCAAAACACGGTCAGTATTACTTGTCTTTTGTGCTTGAAATTTTGAGAAGAATTTTCAGATTTTTACTACTATTTGGCTTTAAATGAAAAAGGGTATTTCTCAAATTTTGTATATAATTGGTAAAAATATGCGCAGGAAGAGGATTTAAGCTTAGAATGGCTGTCAGTGTTTGTGGAGGATTGTTTAACCAGCTCAGGGAATTGTCTCCCGGCACCCACTACTACTACTACTACTACTGCTGCTGCTGCTAATATTGTCCATTGGGAATTGGTAAAAATATGCTGCTACTGATAGTGAGCTAATTGTGCCCAAAAATGAGGAAGTAAGAGAGGAGAAGAAAGGGTCGGTGGAGGAGAAGGAGCCATTGGGGGAGTTGGGGTTAATGGGCCATGGGCTGCTGCAGCCAGGCCCAGTGACAAGGAGGTGTAGCCATTGCTTATCTCAGAGGACACCACAATGGAGGGCTGGCCCATTGGGCCCAAAGACATTGTGCAATGCATGTGGAGTGAGGTACAAATCAGGTAGGTTGTTGCCAGAGTATAGGCCAGCCAAGAGTCCTACTTTTGTGAGCTACTTACATTCAAATTCACACAAGAAGGTTATGGAGATGAGAAATGGATCTTGATTATCTTAGTTCTAGTTGTAATAATAGTACTAGTACTAGTGGTTTTGATAGATTGTTACTTTCCCATTTTAGTCAAACTTGATTTTATGTAGAATTTTTAGTTAGTAATGTTATATGGAGTAGGAGTAGTCATTAGCGTACTAACCCTCCTTTATCCCCGCTTTATATATACTTATTTTGGGTTCTTTTTGAGATTAAGTTTGAAATTTTAGTCTTTTGTCGAATTTTTGTCTTCAGAAAAGGAGAATGAGAAAGTGGTTCTCGATTCGAATTTTCATTGAATTCTGAATATTGAAGATATTGTTTGCCTTTTCTTTTTTTTTTTTCTTCTTTTTGTATGGAAAAAAAAATCCTTAAAAGAATTTGGAAGTACTTGAAATATGAAAATAGAGGAAAAAAAATTAATAATAACAAAAGTGTTCTCTTTTTATGGTTGGTTTTTCTTCCATTGTAAAGTTGGTATGCATTTGATTTTGCCTTGGGAAAAGAATCATTGCCCAAAAAGCAAAAAAAGCTGTATTACATATCCATATCTTGGTTGGGAGTTATTACACAGCATTATAGGTCATCGAAAAAGGCTCAAACTTATGTGTGTCTGCGTTTGTTATGAATGTGTATATGAACGTCATTACTACTTTTGACCACGTTTTATTTTTTCTACACGTTTGTTTTCATTCCCTCAATGGTAGATTTTGAGTGAAATAAATTTTTGGCAACATATACTAATTCGTAAAGGAAAAGAGAAGGGCGGGGATTAAGAACATACGTGGAAAAATTGGTTCAGGACTTACACTCCTTTTTCGCATTCAAACTGATAATTATATTAAAAATATGAAAGGGTATACTTTTCATTTTCGCATTCATTTGACTCTAGTTAACATGCCCATTGATTTTGAATTGGTACAAGTAATTGTTATTTTTAGAATAGATCACAGCAGAAGGGTGGTGGCCTTAGGTTTCAAAAAAAAATATTGCAGATTTTATAAGCTCATGTGATCATTAAGTCCCTAAGTTTGTATCATGATTGGCTCTTATATTATTCGTAATTCTTAAAGTAGTCCACAAATTATTGTTTTGGGCAATTAAATCCCTAAGTTTTAAAAACTTTTGGTAATTAAGTCATTTTTGTTAATAATTACTAAAATGTTTGATGGAATTGAGCATTTTCAAGTCAAATACAAGGTTTTTGAAGGTCAAAATCAATATTTTGTTGGCACTAGTTGGAGTTAGAAGGAAAATAACTAAAATTTAATTACAATTAAGAAAATAGTAAAAAAAATTTAAAATAGAAAATTTAAAAATTTCTCTTAAAATTTCCTCTTATTTCCTTTCAAACTAATTAGTGTTAGTGAAATACTAATTCTTTTCACTCAAGCATGTTCAATTCATAAAAACTTTAACATCAACAAACAAGGACTTAATTGCTAAGTTTTTTAAAACTTAAAGATCTGATTGCCAAAAAAAAAATAAATAACTTTGGGACTATTTTGTCAACTTACGAAAAATATAGGAGCCAAAGATGCCAAATACCTGATTATTACTCATATATTAAGAGATCGAAGATTTTAATCGCAGTTAACAAAAGCTAACCTTTTGATGCTCTATAGGGATCTTGGCTTTCGTTTTCTTCGAAACTACGATATTTCAATCCAAGCTTCCTTTGAATGTGAATGGCTGAGTGGGTAGGAGAATATAATCATAGAATTCAAGATCTCTTGTTTTGTGCTCATTGTTTTTCTCAACACACGATAATAACAAGTAAGATATTTTTTTAGGGAGATAGTAGCACCTTTCTCACTTTACATTTTTTAGGAAAAAACTGATTGTATAGGGAAATAATCATATCTATTTTTTTTAGGAAACTACAACGCATGCCCCTTTTTAAAGCTATGTATTAATGAATATCCTATTTTTATTTTATTGACAAAAATATCCTTTTTAAATTTTTAATAATTGTACTTTACCATTATACCTGATAATTGAAATGTTTAGTCGTTAGAAATAAACGTCCAAAATCAAATTAATATTTATAATTACCTCCTATTAACTAACCTAGTAAGTTTAATAAAATCTAGAATTAACTAATATAATGGCAAGAAGAGTAGATCCACAGAGATTAGATTTTAGATTAGTTGTTAAGTACTAAAATTATCATAACCTAATTTTATTTAGGCATCAAAACTAAATGAATTTAAAATAAAATGAATAAAAATAAAGATAAAAAGAATTACAAAGAATTACATAAATAAAGTATAGAAATTACTATGCATTGATGTATTAAAGACATGATTTCCCCGAATTTAAGATTAAGTACCGTAACTCAATATTCTACCTTTCACTAATCTAGCACTATTGCAATATTACCTTAATCCTAGTAATTGACAGACTTCCTTCCATGAGTTTCATCTTTTTGACTTACCAAAGAAATAGTTCCGTTCTATAGTTTGAACTCCGATATCTTGGAAGATGAGATTTGTGAATTGATGAGAACGTCCTTCATGATTTGGATACCATACATATAATGTCATTTTTAATTTTTTCGAGGACTTGGATAAAAAAAACCAGGCGCTAGGTATTCACTTTATAAATTTGACTGTGTTTCTATGGGCAGTTACAAACACCGTAGTCAATTATTATCCACTAGATGAAAAATAACGACTCAAAGGTAAATATGTACTAGAGAGTAATATGATAATTTTACTTTATTAGTACAGCATTTGCATCGGGGATATATCTGGAGGTATATTATATACTAAATGGATCAAGCTAATTAAAGTATTAATCAGCTTTATAGAAAATATATGACATCTAGTCTAAGAGTGTAATATTGGGCCTATAGTGGAGTGCCCTAATATTAATAGACAATATCCAATCATTAATTATGACTGTGAGTAATTATTCTGTTAGAGCTTAGACTATTTGGATCCATAATGTCCTTTGTCTAGTTCACACATAACCCAAAACTAATTTAATAGCCAATTGAGCTCAATAAGCCTAATAGGATTTACACATCTCTAATACTTAAGAGAAAAGTTTTTCTAAGCCTCTGTACAGCAACCACGTGCCTGCTATAGTTATAGAGAGTTTGATTTTCGAAATACAGAGAGAAAAAGAGAGAGTGAGAGAGAACCAAGCTGCTGTGGGAGAAATTCCATGTTCGTTCATGGCCGCTGACGAAGAGATACCTATGATCGTTGACGTGCAGCCAAGGAGAAGAAAGAACATCTTTCAGATCGTTCCACTTATTCCTCCTTAGGAATCAAGAAGGTCTCCACACACTAGATCATTCAACAAGTTCCAAAGAACAGATGGGAATGCTTAATTATTATGAAGCGTTTCCACGTTTTATCTAGACTAAGATCTATGAAGTGATTTATGTTAGATCAACAATCTTACATTTTGTTTTATAAAGTTTCAAGAAAAATTTTAAAATACTAATTCTGTTGCGTTCTCAATTTGTTTACAAAACTATAAAAATAATTTTTCGGTAAAATTATTTTTCGAAATCATTTTGCAGAATTTCCAACAATTTATCAGAGCAAAGATTTTTGATGATCTAGCATATCGTGTTTATTTTAATTCTCTAAACGTTTGATGATCTTTAATTTCTATGATGATTTGTGTGGTTATGTTTGGTCTTATTCATGTTTATGTGTATACTCCATTATGTATAATGATTGATTGATTTAATGAGTTTAAATGATAATCAATTAGATGTTACAATGAGTTTATGATCATGTGTTTTCGTTTTTGATTATGATTCTAGCACGTTCTTGATTTTCTATGTTTTCATATTTTATGTTCTTGATAAAACTATATATAGAAAGTCGATTGATCTTTAATTGTATTTTAATATTTGAGAAAAACTGTTTATCAATTAAGTTACGAATTTTCAATTAAAAAAAATTCAGGTTCGAAAACAAGACAAGGTGGCGCATAGCTATGAGTCGTGCGCACCGCCCGTGTATGCCACTTCGACGAGACCTACTGCACTGGCTACGCGGTGGCACCCAGTGCACTGGCAGAGTGGCTGTTGTCCCGATCTCATGTTCACACGGGCTTCACTACACTTCTATAGATGCATAGGTGCCATCTTGCATGGTGGCTGTATAGGCACTTCGTGAAGACATGGACACACGAGATTTGTCTTGTGATTGGCCGCGCGGTGCCCCGAGGCTGTTGTCAATCTAGTCAAATCAAATTAGTACAGATGACCCTGAAGATTCTAGTTCCCATCAGCTAATGGTCTATTTGTTGCCTTTTTTTTTATGTTTATACACGAGGACAAAGCCCCTGTAAATTATTTCTTGCATTTTTTTTTTGAATGCAATTACTGAAGCATATAAATTTAGAATATTGTTTAAATAGAATAAAAGAACTCTAATCTTACTATTATTTGTATAAAAAATGAATGATTTCCATGAAAGAAAATAAAAATTAGATCGTAGTTAAATAAAAGAAAAAGAAGAAAAAAGAAAAGAAGGAAAGAGAAAAAATGTTACTTGCATGAAAAATAAACTGATTGATTGCTTTTTTATTTTATTTTATTTTTTTGTAATACACTATGTTTTGGAGTGTGATAATTTGTTGTAATTAGTCACTAACTAAAAATATTAAGTCACAAATAATATGATAATTATACAATATGGAGTCAATCAAGAAATGTAACGTGTCAAAATTATATTAAATAAGAGGGGACCGTGACATCTAAGACCAGTGTTAATATCTCACTGGAAGATTGCCAAATTAGAAGCAAGAGATCAAATACCATATATTGATCAATAAAATCATAGCACATGTTGACACCGGATTAGAGGCATACATATTAATAGCCTATTGGACAACATAATCTGGCCCATGATGTGGTAAATCCTTATTGGAGGACTGTTAGAATTCAACACCTCATCAAAAAGAAGAGCCTGTTTGAATAATCTTTTGACACCTTATTACAGGAGGTGTCCAAAATTTGAATAGTGAGGTGTCTGACGCCTATGTAGTCGGTTGCTGATTCTTCTGTACATCTCAGTAACTCAGACTTATAAATATGGCTATAAAGACGTTTGTAGAGGACGGTATTCTAACAAATAATCATGGATTAAAATGTCACGATATTTATCGACATTGTCGCGACAATATCTGTATTTTGAAGTCTCGATATCGATATGGGGTGGAAAGATATTTTTTCCTGTATATCCATGAAATATCTGTAAAATATCAACAATGTCGAAGATATATCAATATCGATAAAATATCGGTAAAAAATGAGCTAATATCGAGATATTTATGGACATTATCGTAACAATATCATCGATATTTTGAAATATCGACAGAAATATCAAATTTTTTTCCAAGTCTTCTTTTTTTTTTTTCCAAAAGAAAATGATAGTAAATAATATAAAAATAAATCATAGTTCTCTCTCGACAATATGCTGGCAAAATTTTGGAATTACTTATATTTAATGAGAATATTTATACTACTTATATTTATTATTTTGAAATCTCTACAAGGGACTCTCACGACTTTTAAAAAAATTTTTGGACCAAGACGAGAATTTCTCTTATGACTTTTAACTTTATAGAAACTCATTTTGGCATTTAATATTTTTGAATTGTTCTATATTATCAATGATTTTTATTTATTTTCAATATAATTTAGAACTAGTTATAATCTATAAAATATTTATATGGATGTATTAAATAAAATGGTGTGATATATATTTTGATTTTAATTTTGTTCTATAGAACAAAATTCGGTCGTTTTTCTACTATATATGTAGAACCCCATATTTTTAATTAAGGATATATAAATATTTCCTTTAATTTAAAAAAAAAAAACAAAACAAAAACTTACAACCATGTGCACCCACATGCATCCATTCTCCTTCCTACTCGTGATACTAACTCATTCCACATATTGTCTTCCACTCATCTTTCTTTTTCTTTTCTTCTTTTCCCTTCTTTTATTTCTATCTCTCCTTCATGCACGTAAGAAACCATCTCCCTCACTATCATCTTCTTCCTCTTCATCTACCATCTATTGGTAAGAACTCAACAAGTACTAGATCAACTCTTCTTGAGCCATTTTCTTGGCCATTCTTGGCCACCCACCTAAACACTCTTGTTTAGACTCAGTTGGAAAACTTCCAAAGCCAACAAGAATGAGAAACGACTGCCGAAGATATAACGTATACGCCACTATATTCGACGAGTCGCCTCTGTTGGAACACCGGAACCTCTATACGGCAGTGCGGCTAGGCTTGGTTGGTCATCTCAATGTTGTACGCCCGTTCACCGGAGTCGAAACTCTTTCGGTAAGATGCGGTAACCTTGAACAGATTTTATATTAAGATTTATGGTATTTGTATACTTATTTTTAGAGTATGTATGTTATTGGTCGTAGGATTTAATGATGAGATTAAGTGAATTGAGGTATAACAAGGAGTAGTTGAGTTGTGTGTAATTAGGACTAGGTTTGTGAGAAATTTCAAAAAGAAAAATTGATATTTTTGTAAGTTAGAAATAGAAAAATGATATTTTTGAAATCTAACTTACTGTTGGGCTGAAAGTCTAATATGGCTTCTAATGGACCTTGGACCGAGTTTAGAAAAATGCCATTTTTTTATAAATAAAGTAGAAAATTGAATATTCGTAAATCAATTCAAATGAAAATGGTATTTTTGTAACTATGATAAATATTGAACCATTTAGGACTCGGGCCTATGGATAGAAAATGGCATGAAGTGATATTTTTATAAATATTTTCAGAATATTGGTATTTATATAAATACTTTCTAGATTATGGTATTTTTGTAATCTGACAAAGAATTGGGCTAAAAGAGCGGTATAGGGCCTCGGGCTGAGTTAAAAAAAATGATATTTCTCTATATAGTTCTAAGATATTGATATTTTCTAAAATGTTTTCTAAAAAGTGGTTTTTTTCCTTATAAATACTCAAAAAGATGATATTTTTCTAAATACTTTAGAAAAGTGGTATTTTTGTAACTTTTAGATTTTAAGGTCTGTTTAAGGTTCGGAGTCTCGAAACGAAGTTTTGACCCCAAAATTTGATTCAGTGAGGTCGAGAGATGAATTTTGACATATAATATCGATATGTTTCGAGGTGATACGAATTTCGAGGCACGATGAATAGTCTCATTTTGCGTGCCACAGTTGAGTTCTGAACCAGAATCTAAATCGGTCGAATTATATATCTAACCTAGTTATTTTGGACACTAGGAATTCAGTGGTGACATCTGTTTTTCCGTTCGAGACTCCGTTGGAAAAGCAAGTTGCCTTGGTCATTAATTCGCCGAACGGATTTCCAAACGACTCACATAAATTTATACAACCTTCTATAGAGGATTATTACACTCAATTGAGGTAGGAACTTGATCACTTGCTTTTAAATTTATTTATCATAAATGGTTTGAATTGATTTTGATTGAATTAAATTTCATGATTTCAATATTACGAAAAATATGATTTGATTTAAATTCGTGATTTTGAATGAATAAAAATCATTGCATAGTTGATTTATTAATTTGATCACAAAATGTACATATCCATATCATGTCACGCGCTTGCATTGCATATTATCTCACGTGGCTGTCGGAATCATGGTGTCCCATAGAACACTGGAATAACTCACGTTCATCATATAGATGATACGGAACTTACGTATGTCAAGAATCTAGACATTACGGAACTAGACAATAGTTCGTGTATTTGTGATGGGCTTGGATGGTATGTACGGTATTTTGGAATATGTTTTGATATTGGCTTTGTGAACATGGACTTTGATAAAACTGTTTGAGAAAACTGGTATTTGTGAAATATTTGGAATGAAGAATTGCTATAGAAAGAGGGTAGTATTTTAGCCACCAAATATAGAGAAGTTCACTTTTGTTGGTACTAGTGGAAACTCGATGATTCCAATAATTTCCTCAATAAAAGCAAGGAAGTTACGAGAGAAGGGATGCATGGGTTACTTGGCAAATATAATGGATACTAGAAAAGAGTTAAAAGTGAAGCTTGAGAAAGTATCGATAGTTAATGAATTTCTTGATGTATTTCCTGAAGATTTGTCTGGGTTACCACCGGATAGAGAGATAGAATTTGCTATTGATATAATGCCAGGTACAGCTCCTATCTCTAAGGCACCTTATAGAATGGCTCCAGCAGAGTTAAAGGAATTGAAAATACAGTTACAAGAGTTATTGGACAAAGGTTTTATTCGCCTAAGTTTTTCACCATGGGGTGCTCCAGTTTTGTTTGTAAAGAAGAAAAATGGGACTATGAGGCTTTGTATTGATTATAGAGAGTTGAATAAGGTCACAATCAAAAACAAGTATCCCCTTCCCAGAATTGATGATTTGTTTGATCAACTACAAGGAACTTCGGTGTTCTCAAAGAATGATTTAAGATTAGGATACTACCAATTAAAAATTAAGGAGGAAGACATTCCAAAAACGGCTTATGAGTTTTTAGTAATGCCCTTTAGATTAACTAATGCCCCAGCTGCTTTCATGGACATGATAAATAGAGTTTTCAAAGATTTCTTAGATAAATTTGTTATAGTTTTCATTAATGATATTCTGATTTACTCACGCTCAAGGGAGGAGCATATGGAACATTTGAGGACCGTTTTGAGAATTCTTAAGGAAAAGCAGTTGTATCTAAGTTTAAGAAGTGCGAATTCTGGTTAAAGAAAGTTATCTTCTTTGGTCATATGGTTTCTGAAAATGGTATATCTGTGGATCCAACGAAAGTTGAAGCTATGAGTAATTGGCCAAGACCTACAAATATTTATGAGATTCGTAGCTTCTTAGGACTGGCTGGTTATTATAGATGTTTTGTTGAAAGGTTCCTGAAGCTGGCTTCTCCATTGACTCATTTAACAAGGAAGAATGTGAAGTTTCAATGGAACGATAATTGTGAAAAGAGTTTTGAGGAATTGAAGCATCGTTTGGTAACAGCCCCTATGATGGAAAAATAACCTAACACTTAGGACAAATCATACATGCATGCAAATATGGAAAACACATGATCACATCATGAACGCAGTGGAAAAAATAGCGGATTTAGGTTTTAAAATTTTTACATGAAAATAGTTTTCATAACCATAGAACATACATGCATCATATACAGGATCATGTACAGTGTAAATCAAATCTAGATACAAAACCCTAAAGATGAGATTAGGGTTTACCTCTTGTAGTATGTTCCTCCTTGATCTCTTTGTTGATGGTGATCAAACCTCCAACCCTAGAACTTCTTATCTATGCTCTTGCTCTTGATTGAAGAGGTGAGTGGGCACCAAGTCGAAACCTACGTTGGAGAACGATCAAGAATGCCTTCTTGATCCTATGGAACACCGGGACGTGAGATGGGACTGTGAGATTGTAAGAAACTTTTTCATTCTCTTTCTCACTGTAGATGGCACAGAGCCCTCTCTCTCTTTCCCTTTGTTTTTCGTGTAGCACACTATGTGTTACTGTATAGTTTTTTCTCTCATGTATCTTATATATATGAGGCCAAAAACTGCTAACCTTAGTCCAACTAGGATTGGGCTTGTTCTCCAATTTGGGCTTTGGATGTATTTTTATAAATATGTCTAACTCATGTAACTTATTTATAAAAATACCA
>JXTC01000668.1:88981-101952 GCA_002914845.1 Trema orientale
TAGGTGTCAGGCAGGCTGTTAGGCATACTTAGTGCCATCATCCTGAGTTCCACAGATGAGAGGATGAGAGCTCATGGGTATGGGTTGATTTGTGTTATGTGCATATGGATTGAATGGTTTTGATATATTGCTTTATATATATATATGGATTTCCGGTTGGATTATATATATATAGGTTTTGGACTAAACTAACCATGCAGGAATTCTCCATCACTAAAATATTTTCGACCGAGGTAATTGTTTTTCCTACTTGGCATTTTATGCTCATCCCCCCTACCTTCCTCCTCAGGTGGTGTTCAGTGCGATCTTGGTGATCAAGAGGAGTAAGAGGCCATCTTGACTGTAGTTCATCTCTTGGTAATGCTAGAAGTCTATTGTTGTGGTGTTTGGACTATTTGGAATTTTGTATTAGCATTAAACCAAGATTACTACTTCCTAATTTGTCTGTGAACTTACGTATGCCATCCTGGTATTGAATAATTATTGTGGATGATGATGATGCTTGGACTTATATTTGATTTCTCGTTTTCTAATCATTATTCGGTCTATGTTTAATGGTGTATACGAACTGTGGGAGAAGTTCACGGGATAAAATTCTAAGGATTTTATTATAATGGACTGTTTACAAAATTAAAACTTTTTTTGACATTTTTCAAATAAACCAAAGAATTTCCCATCTTTGTGAAATTCCCCTTCTGCCAGTGGCCCGAGTTTTGGGTCGTGATAGAAATTGTGGTATCAGAGCTTTGTGTTTAACAGCTCGGACGTATCGCCATTAAACTAGATTGAAGTTGTTTTTATAACAAGCATGCATCATTATCTCATTAACAGTTTAGCATATTGTTTCAGACTTATAAGGATGCCTCCTAGAAGAGTTCCGAGGCATTAGCCGGATGCCGAACCTCCTCAACGTCCGGATTTCTCCCATCTGATCGAGGCAATGCAGCAGGCATTCGCCCAGATGAGCAATCCAGATTATCAGCCTCCAGCTCTGAGGGCCCGACAGTTGGATCAATCGGATTACCTTCAGTGGTTTACACACCTCCAGCCAGGGCAATTTGACGGTAGACTAGATCCTCTCGCGACAATCTCTTGGTTACGTGAGATAGAGAGGCATTTTCGGTCCATTGGTACTCCGGTAGAGTTTTGGGCAATTTTTGTCGTTACCTGTCGACGGGGAACGCCATTCGCTGGTGGGAGACTGTGGAGCGGATGCAGAATATTGTGGGGTTGACTTGGGAAGACTTTGAATGGATCTTCAGGGCTCAGTATGCCAATGAGGATTAATAGGATGAGATTATGAATCGGTTTGAGACTTTAGTCCAAGGTAACAGAACAGTAAATGAGTACCTAATTGAGTTCATTGAGTTGGCAAGTGTTGCTCTTGACCCAAGTACGAGTGAGAAGTCACGAGTTGCCAAGTTCAGGAGTCATCTGAATCGGAACATTTACAACAGGATTGGCACTCAGACTTTCCATACTCTCCCTGAGATTGCAATGGCTACCCAGCGGGCAGAGGCCATCGAAGCAGGCTTTGATTCCAGGAGGAATCAGCGGAGAGGTAACGATAGGAAAGCCACCAGAAGGAACCAGGGGCAGTGGTCAGCCCAGGGTACTCTGAACAGTGGGAGCTCAAACAGCAGTGGTTCTTCAGGAAGTGGCAGAGGTAGTCCTTATGGAGGATGTTTTGTGTGTGGCTAGCAGGGTCACCGAAAGAAAGAGTGTCCTACTCGTCTGCAGAAATCTCCTCTTTCTCAACTGCAGGGGAGCCAGTCAGGTTCTGTTCCTTATCAGAACCCTCAGGCAAGGCTGCAACAGTCACAGGGTGCTTCGCAGACTTTTACTTCCCCTCAGCTTTATCAGCATCAGTACCGCCCTCAGGGTTACACTCAAAACTTTCAGACTCCTCAGTCCTCAGGGAGTCAGAATAGGCGTGGTTATGGCAGTAGTGGTCCAGGATCCAGCAGCAGCCGTCCTGGTCAGGGGAGAGGCAACAAAGGGAAAGGAAAGATGACTGGCCAAGCCTATGCTCTTACTGGAGCCGACGATACTCAGGATCGCACCAGCCGAGGTGTTGTTGATAGTATGATCCTTATTTCACACTCTTGGGCACATGTTTTGTTTGATACTGGTGCATCCCATTCATTCATATCCTCGTTATTTGCTCAACTATTGGGGTTGGAATTTTCTGAATTGGGTTATGTATTGACGTTGGGTACACCTATGGGAGGAGTAGTCGATGTGTCTAGTGTGTGTAAGTCTTGTCAGATTATGATTGGTGATAGAAAGTTACTTGCTGATTTGATTGTGTTACCGATGAGACAGTATGACGTCATACTCAATATGGATTGGTTGTCGAAATATCGAGCCGTTGTGGACTGTCATACAAAGCGGGTGACTTTTTTTCCTAGTGATGGACATCCCATTGTCTATCAAGCAAGAATGAGTCCATTGGAGCCTAGTCCTATTCTGAAAGCATGCTTGGGTGGAAGGAAGAAACTCGAGTGTTATGGGAACTTGTTTGCCGTTGATGGCGAAGAAAAGATAGACGATCAAGACCTATGGATTCCGGTGGTAAGTGAGTATTCGGATGTATTTTCTGAAGACTTACCAGGGTTACCACCTGATAGGGAGATCGAGTTCTGTATTGAACTAGTTCCTAGAGCTCAGCCAGTTTCTATTCCAGCCTATCGCATGGCACCTGTCGAGATGGAAGAACTAAGAGGACAGTTGGATGATCTGCTTTCCAAAGGCTTTATTCGCAGTAGCACTTCTTCTTGGGGTGCTCCTGTTTTGTTTGCAAAGAAAGCTGATGGTTCATTGAGACTTTGTGTGGACTATAGGAAGTTGAACCAGTTGACGGTGAAGAACAAGTATCCTTTGCCAAGAATAGATGAGTTGTTTGATCAACTCGGTGGTTCAAGATTCTTCTCTAAGATCAATTTGAGATCCGGTTATCATCAGTTAGAGATAAGAGAGGATGATATACCTAAAACAGCATTCAGAACCTGATATGGTCACTTTGAGTTTTTGGTGATGCCATTTGGTATAACGAATGCACCTGTTATCTTTATGGATCTCATGAATCGAATTTTCAGGCCATTTTTGGATCGTTTTGTAGTTGTGTACATCGACGACATCCTGGTGTATTCCAAGACTCGAGAAGAGCATGCTGAACATCTAGGGATAGTACTCAAGACCTTGAGAGATCATCAGTTGTACGCCAAGAGATCGAAGTGTGACTTTTGGATGTCAGAAGTGAAGTTCTTGGATCATGTGATTTCTCACGAAGGTATTTCAGTCGATCCCGCTAAGATAGAAGCCGTTCTGGAGTGGGAAAGACCGAGAAATGTGACGGAGGTACGTAGTTTCCTGGGTTTGGCAGGCTACTACAGTCGTTTTGTATAAGATTTCTCGAGAATTGCTTTGCCTTTGACCAAGTTGACCAGGAAGGACGTCAAGTTTGTTTGGGATCACGAGAGTGAAGAAGCTTTTATCAGGTTGAAGCAGAGTTTAACCACTGCACCTGTTCTTATTATTCCTAACAGTAACGAGCCTTATGTGGTGTATACCGATGCTTCGAAGACGGGTTTGGGATGTGTCTTGATGCAGAATGGTCGAGTTGTGGCCTATGCTTCTCGTCAGTTGAAGCCACATGAGAGGAACTATCCTACCCATGATCTGGAACTTGCAGCAGTAATCTTTGCGCTGAAGATTTGGCGATGTTACTGATATGGTGTGAAGTTCGACATATTCTCCGATCATAAGAGTTTGAAGTATCTCTTCACCCAGAAGGATCTGAACTTAAGACAATGAAGGTAGGTTGAGTATATAGAGGATTATGACTTTGACCTACAGTACCATCCAGGTAAGGCCAACGTTGTAGCCGATGCACTGAGTAGGAAGCCTCATAATGTACTGGCTGCACTAGTGTTTGAAGATTGGAAAAACTCAGTTGCGGTTGGCGACTATAGCTTGCAGTACTTCGAGAATGAAGGAGTTGCTTGCCTAAGCAACATTGTGATTTCACCATCTCTTCTCCAGACTGTCCAGCAAAGTCAGTGGCAAGACAGGGAGTTGAGAACAACCTGGAACCGACTTCAGAATGGTGAACAGTTAGATGGTTGGAGCACTAACAGAGAAGGGTTCTTGCTTTTCAATGAGAAGTTGGCTGTAACTAATGACCCTAATCTTCGAGAGACCATTCTAACTGAGGCTCACAAATCAAGGTTTGCAGTACATCTGGGTAGTAATAAGATGTATCGGGACTTGAAGCGACAGTATTGGTAGAAAGGTATAAAGAAGGATGTGGCTACCTTTGTGGCTAAGTGTTTGACTTGTCAGCAAGTCAAGGCTGAACACCAGAGACCAGCTGGATTACTTCAGCCGTTACCTATTCTGGAGTGGAAGTGGGATAAGATCACAATGGACTTTGTGACCAATTTACCGAAGACCTTGAGGAAGAACGATGCAATTTGGGTGATAGTTGATCGGTTGACGAAGAGTGCTCACTTTATACCGATCCGGATTGACTATTCTCTCACTAGGCTCAGTAAACTATATGTGGAGAACATCATACGCTTGCATGGTGTGCCTTCAAGCATAGTTTCTGACAGAGATCCAAAGTTTACTTCTAAGTTTTAGAGAGACTTGCAGAAAGCGTTTGGTACGCAGTTGGATATCAGTGCAGCTCATCATCCTGAGATAGATGGTCAGTCTGAAAGGACCATTCAGATTCTTGAGGACATGCTATGTTGTTGCATACTGGACTTTGGTGGGAACTGGGATGATCATCTTCCTTTAGTAGAATTTGCTTACAATAACAATTACCAGATCAGTGTAGGTATGGCTCCATATGAAGTGCTGTATGGGAGGCCGTGTAGATCGCCTTTGTGTTGGGCAGAACTAGAGGAGCATGTCACTCTTGGACCTAAACTGATTGAAGAGACTACTGAGAAGATCAAGGATATCCAAGAGAGACTCAAGGAGATTTAGAGTCGCCAGAAGAGTTATGCTGACCCTAAGAGACGTGAGGTAGAGTTTGATATTGGTGATTTTGTGTTCTTGAAAGTAACTCCAAGGCGACGTGTTACAAGATTCGGAGTTAAGGGTAAGGTTGCTCCAAGGTATATTGGTCCCTTTGAGATCACTGAGAGAATTGGACCAGTGGCGTATCACTTGAATCTACCTACACAGTTGGGTCATGTGCATAATGTGTTCCACGTGTCGATGTTGAAGAAGTACACGCCGGACTCATCTCATGTTATCAAGTACGTGAATGTACTGATATAAGAAGATGTATCCTATGAAGAGCAGCCTGTTCGCTTGTTGGCAAGAGAGTTGAAAGTGCTTCGCAACAGAGAGATTCCACTCGTCAAGGTGCTTTGGGAACATCACAAAGAAGACGATGCTACTTGGGAACTCGAGACGGAGATGTACGAGAAGTACCCTCATTTGTTTAACTTTCAGTTAGAAGTTGTATTGTGATGTAAACCTTGACTTGTACCTTGAATTTCGGGACAAAATTCCTATAAGGAGGGGAGAATATAAAAACCCAGTTTCTCAAAGGGCAAAATGGTCTTTCGACTAGGAAAAAAAAAACTAAATATACATATATACGTTTATACTCTCTCTCTCCCCAGACTCGACCCCCCCTCTTTATCTCTCTCTATTCCTCTCGGCCAAAGACCGCCGAAGCAAGCCGCGCCGCCGCCCAAGCTCCGTCCAGCCAAGCAGATCACCGGCGAGCCTCCCCCGCGCCACCACGAGTCGACGCCGACCAGCAGCGACCGCCGGAGAAGCCCACCGGAGCCGGAGAAGACGAAAAATGTCGTTTTGACCCATTTTAGTTTTNTCCAAACTGGTCCCGTTGGATTCGTATCGTCGCAAGGGTCGTCAAGGTATATATATCTCAACCCCATTTTGCTCGGATCAAAAGATGCCATTTTTGGGTATTTTGAGTTTTGAATTTTAGTTTTCGATCCGGCCGTTAGATTGTGTTTTTGACCTCATATTTGGAATGTACTCGGAAAATGGGGAAGTTTGATATATATATATTGTGTTATTTGGTGATTAGCACGAAAATCGCGATCGGACGGTCGAGATTTCGTCTCGTTTTACGTGCCACTGGCCCGGTGTGGGCCCGGGCTCGAATTGGACAATTTGGATGTCTAACCTAGCTATTTTGGGTGCTATGAATTCAAGAAGAGGTCCGTTTGTGGAATTGAAGCTCCGGTGAGAAGTTGGTTTTTCGCAAGAAGACGATCGAGGGCTTGGAATTGGTTCCCGACCCTCCGAGCGATCGTCATCGACGCCTCGAGGACTCGATAGCATGGTATCGCCATTTCGGTCGAGGTAGGGACTCAATTACCTCTGTTTTATATCGTTTTTGAATAAAACTTATTTTCTGGAACATATGAGAACAAATGTGATTTTTAGACTGTTTGAATATATGTAATGGGAATTGATTGTATGATGTATATACTGTATTGCTGTGGGAATTTTCTGAGTGCAGATTATTTTGGGTATATTAAAAATAGGGCCGTTATACTGCCCGTTTTTCTATAATACCTTGTATGCCGATTTTATTGAAAAACCCGAGCATGATTATTTTCACACTTCAGTTCGGTATTGCACGTGTCATAGGATCATACATGAGCACCATGTTAGCATCGTGGGTTTACAGGTGGCGCTGCGTGCCCCACCGTCGGTGCAGAGTCCGTAAACTCGCGCGGGATTTGTTCTTCTGATTACCTCCCCATTTGGTAGGCGTAGGCAATTCGGTTGCCCCTCCAGGTTTGGTAGGCGACACATAGGTGTCCCCTCTGGGTATGGGTTTAGGTGTCAGGCAGGCTGTTAGGCATACTTAGTGCCATCATCCTGAGTTCCACAGATGAGAGGATGAGAGCTCATGGGTATGGGTTGATTTGTGTCATGTGCATATGGATTGAATGGTTTTGATATATTGCTTTATATATATATATATATGGATTTCCGGTTGGATTATATATATATAGGTTTTGGACTAAACTAACCATGCAGGAATTCTCCATCACTAAAATATTTTTGACCGAGGTAATTATTTTTCCTATTGGGCATTTTATGCTCACCCCCCCTACCTTCCTCCACAGGTGGTGTTCAGTGCGATCTTAGTGATCAAGAAGAGTAAGAGGCCATCTTGACTGTAGTTCATCTCTTGGTAATGCTAGAAGTCTATTGTTGTGGTGTTTGAACTATTTAGAATTTTGTATTAGCATTAAACCAAGATTACTACTTCCTAATTTGTCTGTGAACTTACGTATGCTATCCTGGTATTGGATAATTATTGTGGATGATGATGATGCTTGGACTTATATTTGATTTCTCATTTTCTAATCATTATTCGGTCTATGTTTAATGGTGTATACAAACTGTGGGAGAGGTTCGCGGGATGAAATTCTAAGGATTTTATTATAATGGATTGTTTACAAAATTAAAACTTTTTTTGACATTTTTCAAATAAACCAAAGAATTTCCCATCTTTGTGAAATTTCCCTTCTGCCACTGGCCCGGGTTTTGGGTCGTGACATAATTAACACTTAATCATGTTTGTTTCTTTATACACAAATAAAGTCATGGAATCTTTTTCAAATAAAGAAACTATTTAACTAAAATAGTTTAATCTAGCAAATATCATAATTGCATATAAGAGAAAGTTGTTTATACTCAAAAGAGTAAAATTAGAAATCTACTTTTTAGGGCAAAAATCCCATCTCCCTATACTTTCAATACCGTCTGGATCAAGAGGATTTGTTGTCTACAGTGATGCCTTGAAGAATGGTCTAGGATGTGTTCTGACGCAAAATGGCAATCTCTAGACAATTGAAAGAATATGAAAAGAAGTATCCTACTCATGATTTAGAGCTAGCAGCAGTTATTTTTGCACTGAAAATTTGGAGATACTATCTTTATGGGGAGAAATGTGAGATTTACACAGATCATAAGAGTCTCAAGTACTTCTTTACCCAAAAGGAACTGAATATGAGATAAAAAATGTTTTGGGGTGTGACAATTTTTTATAATTAGTCACTAACTAAAAATATTAAGTCACAAATAATGTAATAATTGTGCAATATGTGGTCAATTAAGAAAATTTGAAGTGTCAATTTTTCATTGAAGGACTGCCAATTTCATGTCACATCATCAAGAAATTTGTACCACATTGTCATGATGCCACATGTCACAACACAACTGGGCCTCGTGTCAAGCTTTTATTGAACCTCTTTTTTTGATTGTTATGTGTCACACAAATGCTACTTCAATTTTGGTGATGACACGTTAGTGGGTTAGGTCTTTAACAGGTGAAGCTTCACACCGCTTCAACCGTTTGAGGTTTTGCCTATATATAGGCTATTAATTGTAACCTGCAGGNAGATCAATAGAAACTCTTTCTTTTTTTTCTTTCATATACGTTCTTTCTTTCTCTCTCTCTCTCTCTCTTATTATCTCTTGTCAAATCCATCATATAATTACAAAATTTATTGCCTTTTTCGGTTCCAACATCCCTTCACCAATTCCACTTCACGTTTTTTTACTTTCCCACATATATTATAATCAACACCTTTCTTCCTTTTATGCATATATAATCACTTTTGTTTCTTTTTCCTTTACTTTATCCGAAGCTACCCACCAAGCTCCAACATCTACATATACATCTATATATTATATACATATCTTTATTCACTTAAAATCACATCATCACCATTACCTAAGGGCATTTTTGTTATTTTATAAATTGCCGCATCATTTTTTGGTATTTTTTAATTTTAAGAGCTTTTTAGTTATTCTAAGGACATTTTGGCCACTTTATTATTCTAGGGGCATTTTGGGTATTTTGTGAATTACATGAGTATTTTATTATATTTTTTAATTTTATGAGCCTTTAATTTTTTCTAGGGGTATTTTCGGTATTTCATTACCCTAGGGGCATTTTGGGTATTTTGTTAATTAAATTGTTATTTTTCGATATTTTTTAACTTTATGAGTACTTTAGTTATAGTAAGGGCATTTTGGGTATTTTGTAACTCTAGGGGCATTTTGGGTATTTTGAAAATTTTCACATCATTTTCTGGTATTTTTTCAATTTTATCATTTTTTTAGTTATTCTAATAGCATGTTTGCCACTTTATTATTCTTGGGGCATTTTGGATATTTTGTGAATTATATGGGTATTTTATAATATTTTTTAATTTTATGAGTTTTAAATTTACTATAGGGGCATTTTTCGATATTTCATTACTCTAGGGGCATTTTGGGTATTTTGTAAATTAAATTGTTATTTTTTGGACTTTTTAACTTTATGAGTACTTTAGTTACTATAAGGGCATTTTGGAGAGTTCATTACTCTATGGACATTTTGGATATTTTATGAATTATATGGATATTTTATCATATTTTTTTAATTTATGAGTTTTTGCGTATTTTGTAAATTACCACATCATGTTTTAGTACTGTCTAATTTTATGAGTTTTTTATTTACTCTAAGGGTATTTTGGGTATTTTATTAGTCTAGGGGCATTTTGGGTATTTTGAGAATTATGTGGGTATTTTATTCTACTTTTAAATTTGAAGAGTTTTTAATTTACTCTAGCGACATTTTCGGCATTTCATTACTCTAGGGGTATTTTGGGTTCATTAAATTGTTATTTTTGGATATTTTTCTAAATTTATGAGCAATTTAGTTACTATGTGTACGTTTTGGGTATTTTGTAACCCTAGGGGCATTTTGGGTATTTTGTAAATTGCAAGATAATTTTTTAGTATTTTTTAATTTTATGAGTTTTTTAGTTAGTATAAGGGCATTTTGGCCACTTTATTATTCTAGGGCCATCTTTGGCATTTTTTGAATTACATCGGTATTTTATTATATTTTTTTAATTTATGAGTTTTTATTTACTCTAGGGGCATTTTGGGTATTTTGTGGATTATATGTGTATTTTTTGGATGTTTTACTATTTTCTGAAATAAATTGATATCTTTGGGTAACTTTAAATTTTATGATTGTTTTAGTTACCATAAGGGCATTTTGGGTATTTTATTACTCTAGGGGCATTTTTTGGTATTTTTTAATTTTATGAGTATTTTACTTACACTAAGGACATTTTGGGTATTTTATTACTCCAGGGGAATTTTGGGAATTTTGTGAATTATATGGGTATTTTATCATACTTTTTAATGTTATGAGTTTTTTAGTTACTCTAGGGGCGTTTTCGATATTTTTTTGCTCTAGGGGCATTTTGGGTATTCTGTTAATTAAATTGTTATTTTTGGATATTTTTTAACTTTATGAGTAGTTTAGTTACTACATGGGCATTTTGGGTATTTTGTGACACAAGGGCCATTTTGGGTATTTTATAAATTGCCACATCATTTTTTGGTATTTTTTAATTTTATGAGTGTTTTAGTCACTATAAGGGCATTTTGGGTATTTTATTACTCCAAGGGCATTTTGGGTATCTTTTTAATTTTATTAGTTTTTTAGTTACTCTAAGGGCATTTGGGGGGATTTTATTAGTCTAGGGACATTTTGAGCATTTTGTGGATTATATTGGTATTTTATTATTTTCTTAATTAAATTGTTCTCTTTCAGTAATTTTAAATTTTACGAGTGTTTTAGTTACTATAAGGGCATTTTGGGTATTTTATTACTCTATGGGAGTTTTTTAGTTACTCTAAGGGCATTTTGGGTATTTTATTAGTCTAGGAACATTTTGGATATTTTGTGGATTATATGGGTACTGTTGGGTATTTTATTTTTTTCTTAATTAAATTGTTATCTTTGTGTATTTTTTAACTTGAGTACTTTTGTTATTATAAGGACATTTTGCGTATTTTGTAAATTACCACATCATTTTTTAGTACTGTCTAATTTTATGAGTTTTTATTTACTCTAAGGGTATTTTGGCTATTTTATTAGTCTAGGGGCATTTTGGGTATTTTGAGAATTATATGGGTATTTTATTCTATTTTTAAATTTGAAGAGTTTTTAATTTACTCTAGGGACATTTTCGGCATTTCATTACTCTAAGGGCATTTTGGGTTAATAAAATTGTTATTTTTGGATATTTTTCTAAATTTATGAGCAATTTAGTTCCTACATGTGCATTTTGGGTATTTTGTAACTCTAGGGGCATTTTGGCTATTTTGTAAATTTCCAGATAATTTTTTGGTATTTTTTAATTTTATGAGTTTTTTAGTCAGTCTAAGGGCATTTTGGCCACTTTATTTTCCTAAGGGCATCTTTGGTATTTTGTGAATTACATAGGTATTTTATTATATTTTTTTAATTTATGAGTTTTTATTTACTCTAGGGGAATTTTGGGTATTTTGTGGATTATATGTGTATTTTTTGGATGTTTTACTATTTTTTGAAATAAATTAATATCTTTGGGTAACTTTAAATTTTATGAGTGTTTTAGTTACTATAAGGGCATTTTGGGTATTTTATTACTCTAGGGGCATTTTTTGGTATTTTTTAATTTTAAGAGTTTTTTAGTTACACTAAGGGCATTTTGGGTATTTTATTACTCTAGGGGCATTTTGGGTATTTTGTGAATTATATGGTTATTTTGTCATACTTTTTAATGTTATGAGTTTTTTAGTTACTCTAGGGGCGTTTTCGATATTTTATTGCTCTAGGGGCATTTTGGGTATTCTGTTAATTAAATTGTTATTTATGGATATTTTTTAACTTTATGAGTGGTTTAGTTACTACATGGGCATTTTGGGTATTTTTTGACACTAGTGGCATTTTGGGTATTTTGTGACACTAGTGGCATTTTGGGTATTTTATAAATTATCACATCATTTTTTGGTATTTTTTAATTTGATGCGTTTTTTAGTTACTATAAGCGTATTTTTATTACTCTGGGGGCATTTTGAGTATTTTGGGAATTATATTGGTATTTCATTATATTTTTTAATTTTATGAGTTTTTAATTTACACTTGGGGGCATTTTCGGCACATCATTACTCTTGTGGCATTTTGGGTACTTTGTTAATTAAATTGATATTTTTGGATTTTTTTTAATTTATGAGTACTTTAGTTACTATAAGGGCATTTTGGGTATTTCATTACTCTATTGGTATTTTGGGTATTTTGTGTATTACATGGGTATTTTATTATATTTTTTTTTAATTTAGGAGTTTTTATTTACTTTAGGGAAATTTTGGGTATTTTGTGCATTATATGGGTATTTATGGGTATTTAATTATTATCTTAATTAAATTGTTATTTTTGGGTCATTTTAAATTTTATGAGTGTTTTAGTTCCTATAAGCGTATTTTGGGTATTTTATTACTGTAGGGGAGTTTTTTAGTTACTCTAAGTGCATTTTGGGTATTTTATTAGTCTAGAGACATTTTGGGTATTTTGTGGATTATATTGGTATTTTTGGTATTTTATTATTTTTTTAATTAAATTGTTATGTTTGGGTATTTTTTATCTTTATGAGTACTTTGGTTACTATAAGGACATTTCGGATATTTTGTAACTCTAGGGGCATTTTTGGTATATTGTAAATTGCCACATCATTTTTTAGTATTTTCTAATTTTATGAGTATTTTAGTTACTCTAAGGGCATTTTGGGTAATTTATTAGTCTAGGAGCATTTTGGGTAATTCGTGAATTATATGGGTATTTTATAATACTTTTTAATTTTATGAGTTTTTTATTTACTCTAGGGGCAGTTTCGGTATTTCATTACTCTTGTGGTATTTTGGATATTTGGTTAATTAAATTATTATTTTTAGGATATTTTTTAACTTTATGAGTACTTTATTTACAGTACGGGTATTCTGGGTATTTTATAACTCTAGGGGCATTTTAGGAATTTTGTAAATTGCCGCATCATTTTCTGGTACTTTTTAATTTTATGAGTTTTTTAGTCACTCTAAGGGTATTTTGGGTATTTTGTGAATTATATGGGTATTTT
>JXTC01000669.1:8449-23194 GCA_002914845.1 Trema orientale
TAGAAATTCACAACATGGAATTTATCAATATTAAATAGATACTAAATAATCCAATAAATATTGTTTATAATGTCTAAATAATAAACTGCTTTATAAGACATTATTCCAACAAATTGATCAGCATCTGGAGGATAAAATGTCACAATCTTCTTTTTACAATCAATCTTAGCACAATACTTCGATAGCCAATCCATTCCCAAAATAATCTTATAATCATTCATATCAAGCGCAATCAAGTCCGCAAATAATTCTCTGTCATCCACTATAATAGGACAAGCTCTCAAAATTTTGTCTGAATACATAATCTATCCAGAAGGAAGTGTGGCACCAAATAGAGTACTCATCTGGTCTATAGGACGATCTAATCTCCTCACAAATGTTAATGATGCATGTGAATGCGTGGATCCTGAATCTATCAATGCATGAGCTATAATGCCAAAAATTAATATCTCACCTGTGATAACAGATGGGTCTGCCTGAGTCTCGTCTCCAACATCTGTCTCAGCCATAGCATACAACCTTCCACCAGGTTTCTTCTGATCATTTCTCATTTCAGGGCAATTCTTAATAGAATGACCACTTTTACCATATTTGTAGCATAATCCTGCACCCTTACGACACTCTCCAGAATGATTCTTTCCACATGATGAGCAAGGTGATATCGTAGTAGTGGTAGTCCCTTGATCAGTCCTGGGGCACTTACCCTGATCAGGTCGGGTCTGTTGAGCTGAAGCTCCCTTCCTTTTTATGTCCTGAAAACGTTGAACATAGGTCTGTCCTCCTCTATTTTCCTGAAAACTAGGTCTAAAACCTCTTTGCATTTCTCTAGCCAGTCTATCTCTCCTAATCTTTTTCTCATCCAAAACATTTTTCTCTGCTTGCTCAGCATCTAATGCCCTGTCTGCAATCTGAGCAAATGGTACTCCTCGAATCCCACCTGATTTTAAATCCCTGACAATAGTCTTCCTCAGGCCTTGCATAAACTGATCTACCTTAAGCTCATTGGTGGCAACCATGTGAGGAGCATATCGTGATAACTCATCAAACTTGCGGATATATTCTGCAACAGACATCTCATCCTGTTTCAAATTGACAAACTCTACTCTCCTGCTAGCTCTCATAGCATCTGTAAAGTACTTTCCGTAAAATAACTCTCTAAACCTCTCCCAGGTCATAGTATTGACATCGTGAATAGTGCTCATAGTATCCCACCAATATTCAGCATGATGTCTCAGTATAAAACTAGCACAAGGGACTTTATCTGTATCAGGTACCTTAGCATAAGCTAGCATACGCTCAGTAGTCCTAACCCACTGCTCAGCCTGTATTGGATCAACGCCACCGTCAAAAGCGGAGGCTGGAGTTTCCTGAATCTTCCTCCAGCACTTTCACTAGCATCTTGCCTTGGTTGGGGTGGTGGTGGTGGAGGGTTAGGTTGATTTTCTTGTCTCATATGCTGTTCCAGTATGTTTTATATCAAAGAAACCAATTGTTTAACCGGATCAATACTCTGTGAAGAAAATGCACCACTGTCGATATTATCTTGACCCCGAGTAGTCGCCATACTGATGTCCTGACACCCAGTATTCATAGTTCCATTTATAGCCAATAATATTCATTACCAGAATATGAATGCAAATAATATAAAATAAAAAATTATAACATATATCAAATGCATATTAAACACTTACAGAAGAGTGACACTTCCTTTCCTTCCCGACGTGTGTATATAAGCGGTCTTCAGAATCATTTTAAAACATATGCTCTGATACCAACTGTGACATCCTCCGATCCCACACACATGCGTAAGGATATTCGTATAAATATTTAGTGAGATTGGGAGACGCTACCTGGCTTAGAACTGATAAAATCGGGGAAAATTAAAACTTTTAAAACTTCCTGGGAGAAAAAAAAAATTCCACTCATAATTATACATACTCCAATACATACATATATACATCCTGGAAAAGTGGGTCTCTCATAAAATATACATAGTACATATTGTACACACACTCAAACAGATAAAAAATTCTCAGTCAGAAAACCACAGCGTCAAAATGCTCATATACACAAGCCACGGTCAGAAATTCAGCGCTCCTCCTCTAAACTCACATATGAGCGGTATCATCTGCAATGTAAGAATATTTATGAGTATAAAACTCAGTAAGTAACGCATGCAGATGCAGAGTGTACATAGCAGATAACAGATAATCATATGATTGGGATCCCTGTGTATATTGTATTGTCTGACAAGACTGTGAATCACATACTGAGCCACTCAGAGAACATATAACATATCATGAGCAGTATGGAGGTCTCGAGTCCCAAATACATCTCAAACCCCCTCTGTGTACTGCAGAGATCCACCCCATACCGCCGTCAGAGTGTTCCCGAAGGAACCATATTGTCCCCGAAAGGACCAGAGTGTTCCCGAAAGAACCATAGTATCCCCGAAGGAACCACATCACATATTTAAGCGCTGACCCGCCACACCCTATTCACCAATACTCGTCAGGCAATATAAATACACCATATGTTCATGTCTCATGCAAAGTTGAATGATAAATGCGTATGTACACATATTCACAAATTGCATATCCACATGTTTCATAGATTTACAGAAACACAGAATTTCTTACATTGCAGGTATGACGTTACTTACCTGGATTCAAAGTTCTCACACACACGTTTTCTTGTAAAATGCTCCTCGCTCAAGGTATTACTGACGTGTCCCTATTATTTAACTAATAACATACTCCTTTGGTTACTAAGTATGTCGTGTTATAATGCTAAGTTATGCTATGGCTGTAACATACACCGAGAGCTAATAGTTTAAATAAATACCAAAGAAACATGTTATGGCCATATAAAAAGCAATTAAAATGTAAGTAACACTAGTCCAATTATCATACTTATCAAAATTCTACATATATATATAGAGAGATATAGCAAAAAGACAACAAATCATTAAAAGTAGACACTAAAAATAATTAGAAAAAAAAAGAATCATTTGTATAAATATCCACCAAGTCTGACAATATAATTTCGTAACTAAAATTCAAGTATAAATATATATACACACATATCTATGGACAAAATCATAAAGTACAATCTTTAATACTAGACCCACTAAGTTTTAATTGCATGTATCATATCAAACATTAAATTAAAACTGAAAACCATATTCGTATAGCAAAAGGAAGCTTACTCACACACACATATATATATATAACTTAATGCACTAATCAGCAAGAACACAAAATAATACGTACACATATATAGGTATATATATATAATTCAATTAAATTAAAGTAATTTACCTATCATAGAATATTAACCTGAATATCTTCACAAACTATATATATATTGGTTCAATCGGAACCATTAAGTCAAGTGCAATGGAAATTATATTATTTTTAGCTAATCAATTAAGCAGAAAGCTCATAAAATTAATCATAAACTACTGATACATGCCAGCTTCAAGTATATTAATCATGCATAAGTTATGCAGAAATATCAAGAATTGGTAATAAATAAGGAAACTACCTTTCCACTCCCAAAAGTTTGATTTAACCTGTTTCTTTCTTTAAGAAGTTAAGTTGAGTAAGATTCATCTATTAGCTAAACTGAATATCAAAGAAGGAGAATCAAGGAGAGTACTATGAGAGAAAAATGGGTTACGGGGGAAACAAAAAAAAGGAAACCTTAAAACAAGACACTTGCTAGAACTATGTATACTTCCAACACTTGCCGACCTCATCAAGTCGGTAACTAATAATAATTATAATAATAATTTAGACTTCTTTCAAATTAAATTTAAATATACACTTAAGTCCACAAGATGAAAATATAAAGGCCTATCAAATAAATAAATAAAAATAATAAGACATATATACATTTATATATGAATATAAATATCGATATATAAGATAAATTTTAGCATTATTAAAAATATAACTATTGAATCCTAAACCAAAATCAAAAACTCAAGTTCGGAAAAATTAATAACATCACTAAAACCATACCGAAATAATAAACCAAGGAGAATATAGATAATATGGTATCAATTATCGTTATGAAATAATAATTAATTAAATAACTCAAATATGCTATTATTTTCTAATTAGATAATAAGCCAAATAATTATGTTAGAGTATATCTAATACACGTCAGATTACTACCAATGAGCTTGTCTCGAGCATTTTACTGCAAAATTACTAACAAAATAATAATTATTAAAAATAACAAATATAGCAAGTACTTAAAACTACACACATATAAATCATATTAATAAAAAAAATGAATGTTATATAGTAATGTTATCATTGGCTATTAAACTATGTGAGGAATTAGGTGCCATGTGAAATTCAAAAATAAAATTTAAAAAAAATAAAATATTATGTAATGACGTTATTATTGGTTATTTAATATTGTGAGGAGCTGGGTGTCGTATTGAAATTTTGGATATCACAGTTTTGATATTTAAACAAAAGAATAATAATTTTTTTGGAATCATAGTTCTATCATTTGGTAGAATTGTTATTCCGCTAAAAAATTCACAATCATGATTCTATTATTTTGTTTGTATTTTTAAAATGTCATTTTTCTTATTTACCCTACTAGGAGATCTAAAAATAAAAGTATTTTGGCCAATATAATACATATTCTATTTCATTATAACACTAAATCAACCAAATAATAGAATATCATTTCTATTCTCATTCTAATTTTATTTTATTATAATTTCTATTACTTTTTTTTGTTTCATTCCACGGACCAAAGAGTTTAAAGACACGAGTTACTCAAAAAATAAAAAAATAAAATAAAAATAGGAACATCCACGGTTGCATTCCATCAAAATAGCCGTTTTTTAATTCAAAATCTCTTCCTCTAGAGGGGACAGAAAACCATGTCCTTGAGAGTTAAGACATGATACACTCTTTCCATTTTAGACTTTCAATGAAAAAGCATCCACAAACAAATAATCACACTTTCCACGAGAAGGAAAAAAAAAAGTTATTTTGCTGCGATTACTTTGTGCCGAAATGTTCAATGTCAATCTTCTGAAAATGGTGTCATATTCGTTATGAATGAGGGATAATCTCATGAATAGAAACCCATGAAACCAATAAATAAGGCAACGAAGTTGTTTAATTCAACCTGTAAATGGGTAATTTTTATCAGTAACTAGAAACTCAAAAAAGATAAAATTGATTTCCCATTAGATAAGAACAACATTCATTACTCATTAAAACTTACTCATTAAAACCACGTTTGCTAATTCGTAAGAGTAATGTTAATGGACATTATATACTGCTCAACATCACATGATATATCAATTCGTTACATGCTGATTATAATTACACTTCAGATAAAATCCATGCGAGACTCAATTTATTAATTATAATTACGCAGTAACAAAATTACATCTCATAAGGTGTTGGCACCACTAGTGCTCCATAACATTTATCAATCCGTTAAAAAAAAAGGAGAGTAAAGGAAATGATGAGAATGAAAAACAATGAAAAAAGAAGATTAAAATTCTCTTTCATTTATAACTAATTGATACGTAAATACATGAAATAGTATGCATTTCATTTTCCTTTCCATTACATAGAGATACCTGAATGTGTTAAGCACACAAATCTTTACGAAGAACCTCAACTCAAAGTTGTAGTAAACTGTAATTAAAGGTGCAGGAAAAGGAGTAGCGCACTATTCTTAGCGGGCCTTTGGGATATTCAAATGGTTGTTGAGAGTTACCAAGGTATGGAGATTCGTTAAAAAAAAAAAGAAAAAAATTAGTCCAGTACCACTTATTATACCATACTAACTAATTGTCTTATTATACCATATTAACTAATTATAAGACCTTTTTTTTTTCTTATATTCATACCATTTTTCTGTTGAAGCTAAAAGTGGTAGATGTTGACTCTCATTAATGTCTCTAAAAAAGTCGTAGTTTGCTACTTAATAAATAAATAATTACACCTTTTTTTTCGCAAGTGGAGCGATCTTATCTTGATCACCAGGTCTCACTTTTACAAATGATGCAACTTTCGGGAGCTGCAAGTTGGTGCAACATATTGCACAATTAAACTGCAAATTGACACCATTACCATTCCATTGACACCATTACCATTCCAAGACAAATAAAGCCAAATAATTTATACAAATCAACTGGGTTCACTTGTACTGTATCAATATTAGCTTCCAGATATGTACAGCAGCCTAATTTATTATGAAGTGATTGTTTTTCATGTATGCCAAAAATTTGATATCTGAACTCCTTGAAAAGCCAATGAAATTGACTGAGTACTCAAGAACGAGGGGCCGCCATTTGTTGCTTCTTTATCCTCTCATCTTGCTTTACCATGCTGTATCAAAAGCACAAAATCGGAACACAAAAGAACAAACGAAAAATGTACGTATATATCATACCACAAAATTTCACGATTGTAATTTGCAACAAAAACTACATTGCAGGACTTTAAGCTAAAATAAACAGAGGTTTGAGACAAAACAAGGTTCTACTAGCTCAATATGGTTAAGGTTCCTAGAGGGACAATGCCAAAGTTTCACACAGGTGTTATTCACAGGTAAAACATATATG
The DNA here is from genome assembly GCA_002914845.1 of Trema orientale. Taxonomy (NCBI): domain Eukaryota; kingdom Viridiplantae; phylum Streptophyta; class Magnoliopsida; order Rosales; family Cannabaceae; genus Trema; species Trema orientale. The sequence goes on from JXTC01000669.1 coordinate 15,063, forward strand.
CAAATATTGAAACATAGCCCTGGTCAAGAAAAACTGAATAAGGCCAACCGGGCNAAACCGTACCTGATATCATGAGGAGTAATAAATATCCATTGCGATCCTTGATTCAGTGCATAGTCCACTAAAGTTTCTAAGCTAATTTTACGACTTACAGCATCCTGAAAATAATGTGCCAAGCGTGAAATTGCTAAATGCAAAGTGTTTTATAACATTTGATGAATAACTTGAAAACAGACCCTGGTAAGTCAGTAACATGCAAAGCAAGAAGAAAAACACATGCATTTACATGAACAGATGTCAATAACATGCATGTTGCGGAATTTTGGGCCCAGTAACAGTCACTTACATGCATGTTGTGGTAGCATGTACTAATTGAGAAGTTATAGCAAAATAGCAGAATTTTGGGCCCCGTACCACAGATGCTAGTTTTTAAAACTTGGTAGCAAAATATTAGTTGAATATACTCGGTGTAAAAAACTATTTACTCAGTGAACAAACTAGATCTAGTAGATCGTTTGATAAACCCGATGAAAATGTAAAAATTGAGTATATAAACTGGATCTAGTATTTAGGTCTATGTACCCAGTGTAAAAACATTTATACTCGGTTGCAATAGGGGGAAAAAAAGGATATTTACTGAAAGAAATGTTAAAAAAGGATTAGAGGACATTTACTATAATTACTCGATTAAGATCATACCATAAACACATCAAACTCGTCCATTGCTCGAAATGGAGCTTCTGTCATGTTATGAAGAGCCAAAGCAAAGCACAAAGTTGAAAAGGAGCGCTCCCCACCTAATATATACCAAGATTTAAATGACAAGCTGATCTGTCCAGTTTATAAAGTTTGACATCTCAAAAAAATTCCTTAAGATATCACATATAAAGCCAAAAAAGAAAAAAGAGAGGGACAAAATAAATAAACCAACATAAATTAGAAAAAACATTTATCCCTTAGGTTTTTGTCGATCTTATAGTCTGAAAATGTTAAAATCACATCCACAGCAAGTCAAAGCTGACGGAAAAGAGTTTGTTGATTATTATAACGCTGAGAAATGAATGAAATACTGTTGGAAATCACATGTCTAGAGTCAGCTATGTCATCTGTAACCACATGTCTAGAGTCAGCTAGTATTGTTTGTAAAGGTAGCTGCTAGCTGTAGAAATAGTCTTATGTGTAAATCTATCTATATAAGGCATTCTTGTACGTGTATTGATTCTTAAGAAATAACAAATTCTGTTCCCTTATGGTATTAGAGCAGAAGTGAAAAAAAAAAAATCGAAAAAAAAAATTCTGGGAATTTTTTTTTTAAAAGGGCTCTGTTTTTTAAAGGAGCTCTGCCATTTTTTTTCTGGTCTACTAGCATTTCAGAAATCTTTGGTTTGTGAAATCTCTGATTTCTAGAAATCCTTCTCCCACTTTACTTAGAAAAACATTGCCCAGAAACAAAATACTAAACCTGCCAATGGCTGAGATTACATCTGAAACCTCCACGGTAGTCCAATCAGCCTTTGCAACCTCCTCCAAGATGTCCAATTCTAATTCTCACTCTCATTCCATCCAGATCACAACCATTTGCTTGAATGAAAGCAATTTTTTGCGATGGTCTCAATCAGTTCGTATGTACATCAAGGGGAGAGGCAAATTCGGCTACCTTACTGGAGAGACTAAAGAACCTGAAAAAGCTGACGTAGCTTATACAACGTGGGATGCTGAAAATTCCATGATAATGGCATGGCTGGTTAATTCTATGGAGGAGGATATCAGTGCAAATTACATGTGCTATTCGACTGCAAAGGAGCCCTGGGACAACATTAATCAGATGTATTCTGATCTTGGCAATCAATCTCAGGTTTATGAACTTGGACTAAGGCTGGGGAAATTCGGCAAAGTGAAAATATTGTTACAAAGTATTTTAGTACCCTTAAAGGGTTATGGCAGGATCTTGACCTGTTTAATGGCTATGAATGGAAGTGTCCGGATGATGGAAACAATTACAGGAAGATGGTGGAGTGCACCAAAATTTTCAAATTCTTGGCTGGTCTCAATATAGAATTTGATGAAGTCAGAGGAAGGATAATTGGAAGGCAGCCTCTCCCCTCAATCGGCGAAGTGTTTTCTGAGGTCAGACGGGAAGAAAGTCGAAGGAGTGTGATGCTGGAAAAGAAAGTAGCAGCTGCTTCAGTTGAGAACTCTGCCTTAGTTACTGCCACTGCAGCTGCCGCTTATCGAAACACTAATACCTAATGAAGGACTGATGAAAAAGCTCAAGTTTGTTGTGATTTTTGCACCAAACCTCGACATACGAAAGAGACCTGGTAGAAAATTCATGAAAAACCAGCTAATTGGAAGCTTATGGAGAGGAGAAACTACAAACCTGGAGATCAGCTCAACCGAAATACAACTTCTGCCAATGTTGCTGAGGTACCTTCACTGAATAAAGAGCAAATGGAGCAGCTTCTTCAACTGCTAAAATCCAATCCAATGACTACTACCCCTGTTGGTTCTATGGCACAAATAGGTAGGTTTTTTACAGTAAAATCTAAATTATCATCTGCATCATGGATAATAGATTCAGGTGCATCTGATCACATGACAAGTATCTCAAACTTATTTCAAACTTACTTTCCTTGTCCTGGTAATAAGAAAATCCGTATAGCAGATGGTAGCTTTTCACCCATTGCTGGAAAAGGTTCAATATCTATTTCTGACAATATTGTCCTTCATTCGGTGCTACATGTCCCTTAACTTGCAATTTGTTGTCAGTAAGTAAGCTATCCAAAGACTCTAATTGCTATGTCACTTTTTTTGACTCTCATTGTGAATTTCAGGACCAGACAACGGGGAAGATGATTGACAATGCTAGGATGCTTGATGGTCTCTACTATTTTGATGAAAAGTTCTTCCAAAATAAATAAGTCCAGAGCTTTTGTGGTAGTGTTAGTTCTATTTCTGCTTGTGATAAAATTATGCTCTGGCATCTTAGGCTAAGTCATCCTAATTTCTCTTATTTAAAACATCTATTTCCTGGTTTATTTAGAGGATTTGATTGTCACTCATTACATTGTGAAACCTGTATTTTGTCTAAAAGCCATCGTGCCTCTTATAAAATAAAAACTTATTTTCCCTCAAAGCCATTTTATATGATCCATAATAATGTTTGGGGACCATCTAAAATAAGTACCTTAAAAAGAAAAAGGTGGTTTGTAACTTTCATAGATGATCATACTCGTCTTTGTTGGGTTTACTTAATGAAATCAAAATCCGAAGTTGAGCAAGTATTTACAAATTTTTATAATTTTATTGAAACACAATTCCAAATTAAGATCAGTATCTTAAAAACTGATAATGGAACTGAATATTTCAATGAACGTTTGGGGATTTTTTTTAAGAGATAAAGGCATTTTATAAAAACTTATTTTCCCTCAAAGCCATTTTATATGATCCATAGTAATGTTTGGGGACCATCTAAAATAAGTACCTTAAAAAGAAAAAGGTGGTTTGTAACTTTCATAGATGATCATACTCGTCTTTGTTGGGTTTACTTAATGAAATCAAAATCCGAAGTTGAGCAAGTATTTACAGATTTTTATAATTTTCTTGAAACACAATTCCAAATTAAGATCAGTATATTAAAAACTGATAATGGGACTGAATATTTCAATGAATGTTTGGGGATTTTTTCAAGAGATAAAGGCATCCACCCTCAATCCACTTGTAGGGATACACCCCAACAAAAAAATATAGCTGAACGCAAAAACCGTCATTTGTTAGAAGTGGCTAGGACACTTATGTTTTCTATGCACGTACCAAAATATTTGTGGGCGAAGCTACTTTAACCTCCTGTTATTTGATTAAAAGAATTCCTACTCGTGTTTTGAATTATGTAACTCCTTTACAGAATTTAAAAAAATTGTTTCTTACAAATCGGTTAACTACAGATTTGTCTTTGAAAGTGTTTGTGATAGGATTCCACACTTTCAGCAATGAAATGCTTAGTTATTTAGGCTAAGGGGTAGGGAGAAAATTCTGTTAGAAGAGATTATGCCAGATCAGCTGTTAGTTAGCTTTGGGAATTGATGCTATTCTAGAAACTGCTACTGAAGGAGAGAAGAGAGAGGGAGAGAGAGAAAAGGAGGTAATTACTGGGTTTATTGTGAGCGTTTTGCTCTGGGGAGAGAACCAGGCTCTCGAACTCCTGGGTATCTTTACTGTAAACTGAGCTTTAAGCTCTAATTCTAATAAAATTTTTTCTTTTATCATTACTGGGTTCTATCAATTGGTATCAGAGCTGTACTTTCTTTGGGAATGGCAACCCCAACTCTGGATGAACGTCTTGACGTCGTCGAGCAACGATTGACTGCTTTTCGGGTTGAGTGTCATCAAACACTTGCACCAATCAGGATGGAATTAGGGCGGGGAATTTCGAGGTTGGAAGCAAGAATAGATTTCATCTTGAACAAGCTTTCGATCTTGGAACGAGTTGAGCAAAATATTAACCCGCTTGCCGAATGGTCCACACGAGATGACGGGTCCTCGCAAATGACGATTGACCGAGCTCGCAATGAGGAGCCTCTCAATGTTTGGGTTCCTGGAAAAGCGAGCGACGACGCTGGGTCTTCGTGTGCAGTGGCTCGGATTTCGCACTTGGACTCGCACGATGCCAATCGAGAAGCTCTCCAAGATCTGGGAATGGGCTCGTTCAATGAACAGTCCTTGCCGACCAGGTGTTTGCACTTGGGTTCAACAAAGACCTTGGGAACACAAGGCGATTTAGGTTCGCGAGTTGAGGTTACGAGGGGTGCTGGTCTGAGCTCACGGGAGAAGTGCGAGAGTTTGTGTTTGCTGGAGAGACGCCAAGAACACGAGGATCTGGGCTCTTTTCTTTCACTCTCTCATGGCACGGCTTGGCTCCTGTTGCAGCCACTAGACGGGGTCAGATTACAACCATTGGAGCTTGGTTGTTCGCGAGGGAGCAGCCCAGCATTTGACCGTACGGGAATCGGCCAAGAACGTGGCCAATGCACAGTCAAATTTGACGATGGAGAGGGCTTGAGTTCTCGACGTGGTGCTGGTTTCGGTCGACAGGATCCAACGTGCAAGGATTTCGGACCTACCGATTTTGGGTATGCAATGGAGCGCTTGGGTCAGAGAGGATTGACCGAGACATGGGGCTCTCGTGATGCCACAATGGGCGTGACGGCACTAGAGTTACGTGGAGATGAGATTTCGCGGCAGCCGGGTCAAGCAGGTGCGATGGGCTTACCGGTGGGGTTTCTGGGTATTTGCATTCTGCAAGGGTCGTACAACGGGTGTTGTTGTAGGGGAAATCTGGGCATGGAAGTGTTTTCTCAAGAGGAACTTGTTCATAGGGGTGGAGGTGGTTTCTTTGAGCTTGGGCTCACGGGGAAATTTGGGCCTGGGCTGGTGCGTCATGAAAAGCAGATGGATGAACGTAAGAAGTGGGATTTTGGGCTTGTACATACTGGAAGCAATTTAAGCCCAACTCCAGGAATCAATCATGTCTCTATTCACAGCTCTGGGCCTACTAATGTCCTTGTCTCTTTCTATAGTCATACACCCACTAGTCAGCTCCCTTCAATCCACTATATCGGAACGACAGAAGCTAAATCGAGAAGACAACAATCATTCTCGCCCCTCAAGCGCATGACGACTTCAGAGAATCAAATAACTAACGAATCCATGCAATATTTTCGACTCGAGGAAGGTCGGATGGTGTTTAGACAATGGCGGGGAAATGCCCAATTGTTCTGGCGTACGGGTATTGGCCAACCACAAGGCATTGGGACGGCATCGTCACACTTCTGCAACACAGTTGTTGGAAATCGATCGTTAACAATGACGGCGAGGTACGAAAATCTGGGAAGTTTACCATTATTTTATCGTTTAAGTTGTAGAGCAGATAACTTTGCAATAGTTAGTGGGCTGGTCTTAATAGCAAAATCGCATGATGCAAATGAAGTTTCTACCATGATTATTGGATATATGGAGTTTGGGAAGCTTGAAAGTGTTGGGAAATTGTTTCAAATCGTGCTTTTGCACTATGTAGTGACCGAGACTCCTAAAATTTCAAATTCCGTGGAAAGTTTTCAACCAAGGGAAGGGGTACAGCATTTATGGGCAAGGTTTCGACCTGGAATTGCACCAGTTCCGTTGATTTGGAGCAGGAAAAGAGAGAGGGAGAGAAAGAAAAGGAGGCAATTACTGGGTTTGTTGTGAGCGTTTTGCTCTTGGGAGAGAACCAGGCTCTCGAACTCCTGGGTATCTTTACTGTAAACTGAGCTTTAAGCTCTAATTCTAATAAAATTACTTCTTTTATCAGTACTGGATTCGATCAGTTTGGATGCATTGTTTATGTTCATGTACCTAGTCATCTCCGAAATAAACTAGATCCTAGAGCAGAAAAATGTGTCTTTATTGGCTACGCTTCAAATAAAAAAGGGTATAAATGCTTTAATCCAACAACAAAAATTCTTTTCATTACTATGGATATTACCTTTATTGAACAAACTCCATACTTTAGCAAAACTTCTCTTCGAGGGGAGAGAGATAATGAAGATCAGTTTTGGCATATTTCGGTACCGTTACCTAAAATGATTTTCCCTGATATTACTCTTTGTGATAAAGAGACTGAATTATTTGTTAAACAAAAAATAGGACAACCCAAGATATCTGTGACAGAAATTAATGAGTCACAAGCAAGAGAAGAAACACTCTCCAAAATAATAATCCTCCTAAACTTTGTATTTGACGTAAAACAGATGAGATGGGAATGAAAGGTAGTTTTCATTGATTTACAACAACTTTGTTACAGCAATTTATAGACAAATCAGGAAACAAAAAAGGAAACTAATCTAACCAAATCAGAATCAAATCAAATCAGGAAAAAATCAACCAAAAGTAAAATCCCTTGATAACAGGGATTGACACTAAAGAATTAGATCCCTAACAGCTACAAAAAACTTATCACAGAGCTACAAAAAACTTATCACAGCTGTACACTAACAGCTACAACCCGATACTCCCCCTCAAGCTGGAGAATAGATATCTTCCATTCCCAGCTTGAAAATAATTGGTTGAAAAACAGAGTTGTTGAGCCCCTTGGTCAAAACATCTGCAAGTTGATTCCTTGAAGGTATGTAGGACATGCAGATTAACCCTTCTTCTAGTTTTTCCTTGATGAAGTGTCTGTCAACTTCAATATGCTTTATCCTATCATGTTGTACTGAATTATGTGCAATGTTAATTGCTGACTTATTATCGCAATACAGCTTCATAGGGCCTTCATACCTAACTTTCAAATCATCCAGAATGATTTTTAACCATAATAATTCACATACTCCTTGTGCCATTGCCCTGAATTCTGATTCAGCACTAGATCTTGCCACCACATTCTGCTTTTTACTTCTCCAAGTTACCAAATTTCCACCAAGGAAAGTGCAATAGCCTGTCATTGATCTTCTATCCACCGTTGAGCCAGCATAGTCGGCATCTGTATATGCTTCTAGAGTGAGTCTATCATTTTTCTTGAACAAAATTCCTTTTCCTGGGCAGCCTTTTAGGTAGTGAAGCACACGATAAGCAGCTTGAAGATGTATTTCCCTCGGATCATGCATGAATTGACTGATAATACTTACTGAGTATGCTATATCAGGCCGTGTATGAGCAAGATAGATCAGTTTTCCAACCAGTCTCTGATATGCCTCTCTATCTACAACAGGTTCTTCTTTTGCTTCTCCTAATTTCTGGTTCGGCTCGATTGGTGTTGCTACAGGTTTACAACCAAATTTTCCTGTTTCCCTCAAGAGATCTGTCACATACTCTTGTTGTGAGATGAGAATTCCTTGCCTTGAATATGAGACTTCAATCCCAAGGAAATACTTTAGTTTTCCAAGTTCCTTGATTTCAAACTCTTTAATCAAACACTGTCTCAAGTTCCTTTTTTCTTTCTCATCATTCCATGTAACAATGATGTCATCAACGTATACTAGGAGAGCTGTCACTCCCCCTGAGGCCGAGTGTTTGATGAAGAGAGAGTGATCTCCTTGGCTCTGCCTGTACCCTATCGCTTTCATTACTCTAGCAAATCTCCCAAACCAGGCTCTAGG
>JXTC01000669.1:23294-84131 GCA_002914845.1 Trema orientale
GCCAAAGATAACAGAATTCTTACAGTATTCATCTTGGCCACGGGAGCAAATGTTTCTTGGTAGTCGATTCCATATGTCTGAGTATAGCCCTTAGCAACCAATCTTGCCTTATATCTCTCAAGAGAGCCATCAGCCTTATATTTCAAAGTGTAAACCCATTTACAGCCCACTAAATTTTTTCCTTCTGGTTTATCAACAATCTCCCATGTCTTATTTTTCTCTAGAGCCTCCATCTCTTCTCTCATAGCATTCCTCCATTCCCTTTTTGATAGTGCCTCAGACAAAGTGTTTGGAACAGATATGGTGTTTAGACTCACAATAAAATTTTTATGTTTTGGTGACAATCGTCTGAGTGATACATAATGAGACAGAGGATACAAAGGTCGTTTGGTGCATTCTCTAGTACCTTTTCTAACAGCTATAGGTAGGTCTTGATCTCTTATTTCAATTTCAACAGATTGTATTGGGAGAAGATCAGGACATACCTCGTTTTCAGTAACAGGGCTCGAGAAATCATTCTGGACTTGTGTCAGGTCTGGAACAGCCTTTTTCCTTGAATACACCTGAGGAAATCTCATCAAGTCATAAGGACGAGTAGGGACAAGAGTAGGAGTTGACACTTTTCCTTTTTCTGGGCTCGATGATTCAGAGATATTCGGAATAGGAACTGGAACTGACTCTATGGGTTTTGCGGGCTCTGTGGAACTTTCATCATTTTGCTGATGAGATGAAGAAGATGGAGCCATGGGTAAGTCAAGGGGTCCAAAGAAACAGTCTTGGTCTTCCGCAATAGTCTCCCCCTGAAGATAAGACTGTGTGAAATATGGTTTGTTTTCAGCAAAGGTAACATCAGCAGAAATGTATAGTTTTCTTGAAGAAGGATGATAGCACTTATATCCTTTTTGTGTTGATGAATAGCCAAGAAACACACATTTGATTGCTCTAGGATCTAGTTTTCCTCTATTTTGGCTATGAACATGGACAAATGAGGTACACCCGAAAATTCGTGGTATGAGACCATTTGATAATTTGACATGTGGGTAGAATTTGGCCAAGGTTTCCATGGGTGTTTTGAAATTTAGTGTCCGTGAGGGTAATCTATTTATCATGTGAGTGGCTGTAAGAACTGCCTCTCCCCAATAATTTTTCGGAACATTCCCTTGAAATAATAATGCCCGAGTAGTATTGAGTAAATGGCCATTTTTCCTCTCAGCTACCCCATTTTGTTGTGGTGTGTATACGCAAGATGATTCATGAATAATACCTTCCTTTTGGAAGTAAGGAGACAGAATCTGATTAAAATATTCCCTTGCATTATCAGACCGAAAACTCTTTATTTTTACCCCAAATTGATTCTGAATCATTGAGTGGAAGTTAGGGACAATACTACTAGCATCAGATTTTTGTTTCATCAAGAATATCCATGTAACCCTAGTGCAATCATCAATCAAAGATACAAACCAACGAGACCCCGAGATATTTGGAATTGTGGATGGCCCCCAAATGTCGCTATGAATTAACTCAAAAGGATAAGAACATCGATTATTGCTAATAGGGAAGGGTACACGAGTGTGTTTAGCAATTTCACAAATTTCACAATGAAACTCCGTAACATCCAATCCCTTAAACAAAGACGGAAACATGATTTTTAAGACTCCAAAAGAAGGATGGCCTAGACGAAGATGATAAAGCCAAATAGTATTTTTATTTGAAAAACTAAGAAAAGACACATTATTTATGACTTTCTTTGAAGTCTCAGATGTGTCAAGATAGTACAGCCCATTCCTTTCCTTAGCAAGTCCAATCTTCTTCCCCGACCCCTGCTCCTGAAAGACACAGTAAGAGGGGTGAAAGATAGCAAGGCAATTTAGATCTTTTGAGAGTTTTTGAATTGAAACAAGATTAGCAGACAATTTTGGCACATGGAGGACATTTTTAAGAATGAAAGATGATGTCACATATATATCTCCTATTCCAGCAACTGTAGCAAGAGATCCATTTGCCACCACAATTTTCCTACTACTAGGACACGGTGTATAGGTGCTGAAATACTGTGAAGTGTGAGTCATGTGATCGGTGGCTCCTGAGTCAATTATCCAATTGTTGACCAAACAATCTTCTGAGATATGTAATCCATAGGGAATGATGGAAGACTTACCTGAGAATGCCAATGAACATGTACTGGAAGATTTTTCAAGAGATCCAATCAATCCCCTGAGTTTCTCAATCTCTTGGTTATTGAATCCTCCTTTCTCCTGTCCTTCACTCTGATTAGTACTTTCTGACATGTGGACTTGGGATTTCTGCTGCCCTCCTCGATTTCCCCAATCTTGACTTGGCGGTTTACCATTTAATTTCCAGCAACGCTCCCGGGTATGTCTAGGCTTCTTACAGTAGGTGCACCATAAGTTATCCTTGTTGTCTCTCCATCGATTGTCTTTGTTATCTCTTCCGGAAAATCTGGGCAGATCAGTTTTTCCTTGTTCTTGAGTCTGATTCTGTTCGGACTTGGTGATCAAGGCTGAACCATCTATAGCTTGAGATGGAGGCTCAAGCATAACTCCCCTTCGACTTTCTTCTGCCCGGATTAAAGAAATTGTCTCCTCCAATGACGGTGGCTCATCTTTTCCGAGTATTTGAACCCGAACCTGATCGAATTCTGGGTTGAGTCCAGCTAGGAAGTCATAAACCCGATCCTTCTCAATAAAATTCCTTAAGACCGCAGCATCTTCTGGACATTTCATCTCAAACACTCGATAATGGTCGAGTTCCTGCCATAGGTTCTGCAGCAAATTGGCATATTCTGTTACAGTCTTTCCTCCTTGCTTTGTCGCATTTGCCTTCACCTTAATATCATAAATTTGGACCGCATTACGTGCTTTTGAATAAGTTCGGTGAATAAAGTCCCAAATCTCTTTTGCTGTACCCAGAAACATACAATTATCACTAATTGTAGGATCCATCGAATCCCACAGCCACGACATTATCATCGAATCAGCTTCATCCCATACTTCGAATCTTGAGTCTCCCTTTTTGGGTCCTGTTCCAAGTATATGGCTGAGTCTTCCTTTGCCTTTCAAATATGTTTTGACAAATTGTGACCACTTGAGATAATTCTTCTCAGTCAACCTGTAGCCGGTTCGTACATTCTGCAAGTCTCCCGTCATCTGGTTTGAGTTGGCGTCGTCTGTTTGAATAGAGTTTCCTGAGGTTTCGATTGTAAACATGGTGAATTAAGAGAGAACAGTGATATGGGAAGCAAGGTTTAGAGAACTGGATAGAAGGAAATTCGCAGAGAAAGAACAGAGAAAGAAATTCGCAGCAATGAAGGCTACGATCAGACTTACTGCAGCAATGAAGGCTGCGAAAAAATTTCCAGAAAAAAAAAAAAAAAGAGTCTACTGCTCTGATACCATATCGTAAAACATATGGGAATAAAAGATGGTTTTCATTCATATTACTACAACACTGTTACAGCAACTTATAGACAAATCAATTGGCAGAAAANCCGCATTACGTGCTTTTGAATAAGTTCGGTGAATAAAGTCCCAAATCTCTTTTGCTGTACCCAGAAACATACAATTATCACTAATTGTAGGATCCATCGAATCCCACAGCCACGACATTATCATCGAATCAGCTTCATCCCATACTTCGAATCTTGAGTCTCCCTTTTTGGGTCCTGTTCCAAGTATATGGCTGAGTCTTCCTTTGCCTTTCAAATATGTTTTGACAAATTGTGACCACTTGAGATAATTCTTCTCAGTCAACCTGTAGCCGGTTCGTACATTCTGCAAGTCTCCCGTCATCTGGTTTGAGTTGGCGTCGTCTGTTTGAATAGAGTTTCCTGAGGTTTCGATTGTAAACATGGTGAATTAAGAGAGAACAGTGATATGGGAAGCAAGGTTTAGAGAACTGGATAGAAGGAAATTCGCAGAGAAAGAACAGAGAAAGAAATTCGCAGCAATGAAGGCTACGATCAGACTTACTGCAGCAATGAAGGCTGCGAAAAAATTTCCAGAAAAAAAGAGTCTACTGCTCTGATACCATATCGTAAAACATATGGGAATAAAAGATGGTTTTCATTCATATTACTACAACACTGTTACAGCAACTTATAGACAAATCAATTGGCAGAAAAAGGAAACTAATCTAATAAAATTATAACTAAATCAAATCATCAAATCAGGAAAAAATCAACCGAGAAATAATATCCCTTGATAACAGGGATTGGCACTAAAGAGTTAGATTCCTAACAGCTACACAGCTGTATATTAACAGCTACAATCCGACAATTACTACAACAAAATTACATCAAAGCGAGATTTTACGCATATTTAAGTTTCTCTTATAGATTAATTTAATTATTGGGGAGAGAGATACAAAGAGAGAAGAGGGTTGAGAAAGAAAGAGAGAGAGGGGAAGGGGGGACGGAGAAAGAGAGAGAGGGGGAGGGGGGACGGAGAGAGAGAGAGAGAGAGAGAAAGACAGGCAAGGGAGAGAAAGTAAGAGAGAGTAAATTGGCAGAGAGATGGAGGTGAAGAGTATTGAAGAGAGAGAGACTTAAATTTCATTAATAAGGAAACGTTAAATATAGAAAATAACCATTCGATATAATTTAGCAATAATAATTTATTACTCATTTAATATTAAACTAAAATTTACATCATAACCAACCGAAAAACATTTTAAAATTCAGTAAATATAAAAAAACTCAATATGCAAAGACTAAAATATAAGAAAAACTTATACTTAGCAACCACATAGATTACTAAAGTTTTTAATCTGAAAATTACTGATTAAAGAAAACATAATAGACTATCTAATCATCTAAAACAAGAAAGTAATAGATAAAAGCTACATGGACCACACACAAACAAACTCACATACTAAGTTATGATAAAATAATTAATTATTACAGCCAAATCACATAAGATCGAGATTTTCTGCATGTCATAACATTTTCTTATAATTTAATACTTGGGGAAGAGAGAGAGAGAGTGTGTGTGGGGAGATAAAAAAGAGAAAGAAAAAAATTTAATCAACAAAGAAATATTAGATGTGAACAAATTAACCATACGATAAGAAATACTTACACATTATATGTTGAATTAGAATTAACTGCATATATCATAACGAACAAAATAATCTTTTACGCTAATAAACACCAAAAAACTTAATATACAAGGACTATAAAAATAAATAAATAAATAAACTTAGCAAGAACATAAATAACCGAAATTTTTAATGCAAAAGTAATTGATTAAAGACAACACAATTGACTATCCCATCATCAAAAAACGATAAAGTAAAAGATAGAGACAAAATGGACAACACACAAACAAACATAATCAATAAGGAAATATTAGATATCTATAAATTAACCATACAATAAGAAAGATTTAGACATTACATATTGAATTAGAATTAACAATATATATCATAACCAACAAAATAATATCGGGCTAATAAATACAAGAAAACTTAGTATACAAGGACTATACAAAAAGAAATAAATAAATAAACTTAGCAAGCACATAAATAATTGAAATTTTTAGTACAAAAGTAACTGATTAAAGACAACACAATTTACTATCCCATTATCAAAAAACGATAAAGTAACGATAAAGTAAAAGACAGAGACAAAATGGATAACACACAAACAAATAAACATACTCATAACAAAGTAACTAATTATTAAGACTAATTACATCAAATCTCATGTATGTTCAACCTTTTCTTATAAATTACCTTAATACTTGAGATTGAGAGAGAGAGAGAGTCATAACTAATTAATATGGAAATATTAGACATCCAGAAAACTGCTATATGATATAATTTAATAGTAATAAATTATATAACTCATTTCATATTAAATTAAAATTAACAATAAACATCATAATTGACAAATTATTATTTTAAGATATAGAAACACCATAAAATTTATTATTACTATATAAGAAAAAATAAAATTGAGCAGGCACATAAAAAATTGAAGTTTTCCAATCCAAAATAACTGATTTAGGACAACATAGTTGACCATCCCGTCATCAAAAGACAAGAAAGTAAATGACAAAGACAATATAGACAATACACAAATAAACACACCCATTTATAAGAAAGTAATTAATTACTATAGCCAAGTTACATCAGATCAAGAAATTTTCTTCATGTCTAACCTTTTATTAAAAATTAATTTAATTTTCGGGAAAGCGGAAGGTATAGAAGAAGAGAAGTGGAAAGAGAGAGAAAGGGAAGGGGAGAAAGAAGAAGAGAAAGAACAAAAAGGGAGAGAGAATGGAGAGGACAAAGAGAAGAAAGGAAATGGGGAGAGAGATAGAGAGACAAAGATAGAGTTAAAATTAATTAACATAGACATGTTTAACATTCAGAAAATGACCATGCTGTACAATTTTGTAGCAGTAACTCATTTTAGATTAAATTAAAATTAGCAAAAAATATCATATACCCGACCATTTACCATATTTTAAGATTCATTAAACACCACAAACATTTCGCAAGCACATATATAATTGAACTTTTAATCCAAAAATGACTGATTTAAAACAACATATTTAAGTAACTTATCATCAACGAAAAAAAGGAAAGAATAAAAGACTGAAAAAATATGGACAACATACAAATAATTCAATATACTCATGCATAACGAAAGGTGTATAAAAGCACGTATACATATACACATGCATATATATATAGAAATAGAGAGAGAGAGAGAGAGAGAGATCAAACATTTTAGATAATTTTTAATATAATTTTGATATTATTTCTACAATTTTTTACAGTTTTGCAAATTATGATTAAAAAAGGCAAAAATTGACTCGATTTGATTTTTTAACACATAAATTACCCCAGAATATCTCGAAACTTGATAATAAGCTATTTTAAATTATACCCACTGCATTTAAACAAAGAAATTTGGATGATAACTTATATTTGAGAAACAAAATATGCCACAATTTTTAAGATGGATATATGCATATGTTACAAATATATATTGAGAGGAGCATATGCCTCAAATATGATATACTATCATGCATATATAACCAAATTTCTCGTGTATTGTTCACAATAATTAAAGGAAATAAAATTGTCTGAATGAAAATCTCTACAAAGTTCAGTACATATCTTTAATGTTGAACATATATCAGATGTTTTCTTCTTCTTCTTTTTTTTCTCTATCTATTTTTGGACATTTTAGATTATTTAGTTATTTGTGTTTATTTGCTTTAAAATTTAGATAGAGAGAGATCTGAATATAAAATTAGAGAAAAAAATGAGCATAGTACTATTCATAAAGCCTAAAGGAGAGATGACCAACTTAGATGGGTTGCAAACTCTAGTGGATGATTCACTACAAGTAGGATTACAATCTCCATTACTCCTTTCAGTTGGTGATGAGCTCCAAACCTGACCCAACATCTTAATGGAAGGAAGATATAGCACTTTAGACTTTTATAAAATGTCAAAGTTGGCTTCCACTTTTTAGTGCACAAAAAGGCTTAAGAGTATAGAAAGGGCAAAATAATGGTTTACCATTAAATCCCACTAAAAAAAAAATTAAAAATAAAAACCCTATTGCATGTTTTAAGTACTTTCTTTCTTTTATTTACAAAAAGGTGAAATAAGCACTCTCATTAAAAGAATATCATTAATCATCCACTTGGGCATTGTTAGCTAGTTTATTGTGGGCCATATCACATAGGATTGCTGATGGAGTTGGAGGATAAAAAAAGGTTTGTTTATCTTCAAAAATTTCAGTTTAAAGTAGTATGAAATTACGGTGAAGATAACTAACACTGAAAAAAAGGGACAAGACAGTAGCAAATTAGAAGACTCAAAGATGAACTGTTATACAAAAATCTAGTAAACACACAAACTTAACATGCTAGAATTATAACCACAAGATTAAACCAAGTAAAACCAAATATATAACTAAAGTTTTTTCATCCAAAAATAGTTGTTCTAAGACAACATGAATAAGTGCCCCACCAGGGGAAAAAAATAATAAGTAAAAGACAAAGAAAATAGGGACAACATAATTAACTCTAGTTAAATGAAAAAGTACATCAAATTGAAATATTTTGATGTATAACCTTTTCTTATAAATTAATTTAATACTAAAGAGAGAGAATTAAAATTGATTAATACGTAAATATTAGACATCAAGAAAGAAGGTGATATTAAGAAAATAATAATGCCATATAATTTCGCAATAGTAAATGAATACTAATTTCACATTAAATATGAATTAATAACTACAATCAAAACCAACCAAACCATAGTTTAAGATCTAGTGAACACCACAAACTTAATATGTAGCAATTATATCCACAAAATTAAACATAGCAAGCACATATAAAACTAAAATTTTTAAGCCAAAAATAATAGATTTAAGACAACAAAGTTAACTAAAAGATGAGAAGGAAAACGATAAATAAAATTGGACAACACAAAAAAAATTAAGCAAACTCATGTATAAGAAAATAATTATTTATTAGTGCAAAATTTTAATAGATCAAAAATTTATGGATGTCTAACATTGTTTTAAAAATTAATTAAATAGTGTGTATAGAGAAAGAGAGAGAGAGTGAGAGAGAGAGAATCAAAATTAATTAATATGAAAATGATAGACATCCAGAAAATAATAATATGATATAATTTTGCAGTAGTTAATCTAATACTAATTTCATATTAAATAAAAATAACAACAGATATTATAACCAGCTAAACCATAGTTTAAGGTCTATAATCTTAGCCTGCAACTATTATATTCACTTAATTAAACTAAACAAGCAAATATATAACTAAAATTTGCTTTGCAAGCACATGTATAACTAAAATTTTTAAGCCAAAAATAATTGATTTAAGACAACATAGTTAAAAACCCCATCATTATAGAATGAGAATAAAAAGAAATTTTGGACAACTCACAAAAGTAATTAAACATACTCATTTACGAGAAAATAATTATTTACTGGTGCCAAATTATATTTGATCAAAAATTTCTAGAGGTCCAACATTTTTTTATAAATTGATTAAATATTGCAAAGAGAAAGGGAGAGAGAGAGAGAGAGGAAAAGTAGGTTAGATAAAGAGAGAGAGGGGGAGTCTTGGGGAGATAGCAAGAGAGGAAAAGAGAGACACGACGAGAGAGAACAAGAGAATTAAATCTATTTAATAAGAAAATATTAGATATCTAGAATATCACCATATGATATAATTTAGCGATAATAATGATTACTTATTTATATTAAATTAAAATTAACAACAAACATCATAACAAACCAAATAACATTTTCAGATTCAATAAACAATCAAGAATACTTAACATGTAGGGAATATATCAAAAATAAGAAATAAACTTAGCAAGCGCATAGATAACCGAATTTTTTAATCCAAAAATAACTCATTAAAGAAAGCATAATTATCAAAAAATGAGAAAGAAAAAGATAGACACAATACGAACAACACAAAACCAAATATACATACTAATTAATAAGAATCTAACTAACTATTATGATCAAATTACATCAGATAGAGATTTTCTGCATATCCAACCTTTTTTTATAAATTAATTTAATACTTCAAAGAGAAAGCGAGAAGAGAGAGAGATAGAGAACTTGAGGAGAGACTGAGAAACGAGGCAGAAAGGAAGTAATAGAGGAAGAGTATGGGGGTGGGGGGAGGGGAGAGAGGGAGAATTAAATTTAATTAGTAAAGAAATGTTTAGACGCGTAGAATATCATCATACAACATAATTTAGCAGTATTGCAAAATTTCTCGATTCAAATTAAATTGACTAATAACAAACATCATAATAAAACTAACAATCTTTTAAGATTCAATAAACACAATACTTAATATGCAAGTACTATATCAGAAAAAGTTAAACTTAGCAAACACATATATAACTGAAGCTTTTAATCAAAAAATAACTAATGTATACAGCATAATTTACCATCCCATCATCAAAAAATGAGAAAAATAAAAGATAAAGACAATATAGACAACTTACAAACAAATAAACATACTAATTTACAAGAAATTAGTTAATTATTACAGCCAAATTATATCAGATCGAGATTGTCTACACGTCCAACCTTTTCTTAAAAGTTAATTCAATACCTCTAAGAGAGAGAGGGGCAGGCGAGAGAGAAAGAGAAGAACTAAAGTGGGAAGACAGAGACAGAAGGGAAGACTAAAGAAGTGAGAGAGAGAAAGAGGAGGAAAATAATTTCAATCAATAAGGAAGCGTTAGACATAAAGAAAATCACCATAGATATAACTTATTAGTAATAATTGATTACAATTTTAATATTAACTAACAACAAACATCACAAACAACTAAAAAACGTACTAAGATTCAGTAAACACAAAAATATGATGAAGTTAAACCATATGGACAATACACAAACGAAGAAACAAACATAATAATTTATAAAAAAAAAAAAGAATAATTAATCATTACAGTAAAATTACATTAGATCGTGATCTTAAACATATTTAACCTTTTCTTATAAAATATTTTAATACTTTGAAAAGAGTGTGGGAAAGCAAGAGAGTGGAGCGACAGAAAGAAAAAAGGGAAGAGATGGGGCGAAGATAGAGAGAGAGAGAGAGAGATAAGAGAAAAAGGGAGAATGGAGTGGAGAGAGAGAGACACAGAATGAGAGAGAGAGAGAGAGAGAGAGAAATTAAATTAATAAATAGATCTTAGACATCAATAAAATCAACACTTGCTATAATTTAGTGGTAATAAACGATTAATTACTACATATTACATTAAAATTAACAACAAACTTCATAACAAGCAAAGTAATGTTTTAAGATTCAATAAACACAAGAGAACTTAATATGTAATGATTATATTAGTAAAAGTTAAAATTGATAAACAGACGTAACTGAAGTTTTAATAAAAAATAATAATAAATTAAAGATAACATAACTGATTATCCCATCATCAAGAACCGAGAAAATAAAAGACATATGAACAACTTACAAACAAGTAAACATACTAATTTACATGAAAGAAATTAATTATTACAGCCAAATTATATTAGATCGAGATTTTCTGCATTTCTAGAAATTTCTCATATGCTAATTAAATACTTGGGGGGAGAGAGAGAGACCGAGTGAAGGGGGAAGGGGAGAAGAAAAGGAACGGTGGCAAAAGAGAGTGATTTAGAAGAAAAAGAAAGAGAACGGTGGCAGAGAGTGATTTAGGTTTCATTAAACCATAGAGAACTTAATATGCAAAGACTATATAAGAAAAAAAAAAATTAAACATAGCAAGCAATCTAAAAAAAAATGATTAAAGATAACATAGTAGATTGTCTCACCATTAAGAAACTAGAAAGTAAAATATAAAGACTATATGAAATGCACACAAACAAATGACCATACTAACTCATAATTAAGAAAGTAATTAATTCTTGCAACCAAGTACATCATATGAAGATTTTCAGCATATCCAAGTTAAGAGAAGCTAGGCCCCAAGAAGGGGAGCATTGGAAACTACTACAATGTGTTATGGATAAAGATTTAATTAACCTCCAAGGTGGAGAATTATTACGCATTTGTAACAAGGGAAACTACTTAATTAGCATGTTTTGTTCATTTTCTAATTAGAGAGATTAGTTTTCCTACAGATCCCAACAAGAGTTATCATTATAGAAAACTAGGGTCTAAAATGGAATTGGGAAAGTAAGGATTAGTTACCCCATTCAAACCTAAGGGCTAATGTGAAAAAGGGCAACAACTACTGTGACCGTATTATAAAAACAATACCAAAGGGTAGCCAGCGCAGACCAGTCAAGGGACAGAGACTCTTTGTTGTAAAATTGTGAGAAAGAGGGCATAATTATTCTTATTCACAGTGAAAGCTTTTGATAGTGATAAAGAATAGAAAAAAAATATTTTAGTAATATTATAATAACTATTATTAATTAGGTTTTATTTAATTATTAGGTTTATTTTAATTTTGAGTCACTAGTATTAAGTTTCTTGTTTCTATCAGTTTCTAGAATGTATCTACTTTCCTAGCTGTGTCCAATTACCTATCTATACATAGGTCATCTATACAATTTCTTTTCAGACTATGAACGAATGAATAAGTGATTATTGAGTTTTCTCTTTCTATGGTTCTTCTTTTCTCAGGGTTCTTGATCAGAGTCTATTGCTTTTTTACTTGTTCACCTATTTTTGTGCTAAGCTCTACAACTCCTTGCTCTTCTACCTATTCTCTTTCTAAATTCTCATCTTATCTTACATCAATTGGTATCCGAGCTTAGTTCGGTTTCCTCTTGCCCATCCTTAAAATTTTTTTCTTCACTATTAAAAAAAAAGCTCTACACGACGTTTCTAGCCGCTGCCACCTTCTCCTCGAGATCGTCACCGCCCCACCACCACCACCATTTCACTTGTTCCTTACCTACCATCGTGCACAACCGAAGCGAAAGCTCCAATACTACCGCTGCTTATTTTCAGGCTTTCAACACTGTTTTGGTTGCTTCACTCCACCAAACAGCCACAAATCTACTTCCTCTAGTCCTTGAATCACTTCGGGTAACATTTTTCCATATTTTTACTTTGTCTATGGTTTTATTAGTTGGAAAATTGATTAATATGTGTTTTGATCCATGCTAATTTATTACACATGAATTTTCAAAACTCTTTTGCTTATCCACAATACTATCATATCTCTTATGTTAATACCCAATATTACTATGGTAACCTACCCTATAATGCCTACTACTATCACAAATCCTGTCAAGATCCATACTATTTTCCCCAGTATCACTATGACTCCAGGACAAATAAATTAAATATTGTCCATGTTAGAGACCCTAGTGTTAGTCATATTAGCAATCTTGGAAATCATGATGAGTTGCTTACCTATATTGATGCTACTTTGGCCAACTTAACCATCAAGTGCGACAAAATTACCCATAATTGTGAAGAAATACTCGAAAGTCGAGTTCTCGAACCCTAGGAGATTAATGAAGAATAGGAAAGGAATATTTTAGGAATATTTTAATAATTTTATTAATTAGGTTTGATTTAATTATTAGAATTATTTTAATTTTGAGTAACTAGTTTTAAGTTTTCAGTTTCTATCAGTCTCTAGAATGTGTCTGCTTTCCTAGTTATATCCAAGTACCTATCTATACATAGGTCATCTATGTAACTTCTTTTCAGATTATGAATGAATAAGTAAGTGATTATTGAGTTTTCTCTTTCTACGGTTCTTATCTATGGGTTCTTGATCTAATTCTATTGTTTTTCTACTTGTTTTCCTATTTTTGTCCTAGGTTCTATCAACCCTTGCTCTTCTACCTATTCTCTTTCTAAATTCTCATCTTATCCTACATCAGAGTGTAGTTTCACGTGAAAAAAGGCTTTTATTCAAGCTGAACAACGATAATTCTTGGTGTTTTTTTTATTGTTTAATGGTATTCCTTGTGTTTGTGTTGTGATTGATATCTAAGCTACGAGATTAATTACGTGTGTGCAAAAATGAGTTTTACTAAGTTTAACAATTTTGCATGAAACAATTCTTATTAAGACAACTAACGAATCAATGTGACTACAATTCAATGATAATTTCTTTAGGCTACTTGTTTTTGAAAAAAAATAAATAAATATTCTTAAAACAAGATGTATCAACATGTTTCTAATCTAAGAACATAATGTATCAAGAATATGATTATACAAGAAATAGTTAAATTGACGCAATTTTATTAGAATCCAACGATTTTGGTTAAGGAAACTCAAGAATTAACATAATTCTGATCAAGAAAAGATGATTTATCAAAGTAACATATTTTAAAAGAAATAGTTAAAGGAAACTCAATATTTTAGATAAATTCTTTTTTATGTGAGAAAATATATCAAGGAAACACATTCAAAAGACCAAAGTTATTGTCAAAACAACTCAATAATCAAGATGATTTTTGGAGGTAACTTGGTCACAAGATCTTATTCCAAAAAAATCAAAACCAAAAAAAAACCAAAAAAAAAAACAAAAAGAAAAAAGCAAAGCAAGAACAGAAAAAAACATACTACAAATGGTAAAGATGAGTTACTTACCACGCTACACTTTCCAATTGCCCGCTCACATTGGTTTCTTAAACTTCAAATAAGCTTCCAACATCCATCAAAGCTAAACACAGCCTGGACAATAAATCAGACTTAAATCAAATAAAATGAACTTGATACGGAAAAAAAGTCAAAACTTTCAAATAATCAAAATCACACAATGCACTTGCAATTACCAGTGATGCCAATTGCCCTACCTTTTGGTGGCATTTTAACAAACTTGAAACAGTAAAACAAGATTCCAACAATAATTTTGTATACCCAGTGAGTACAAATAAGAAAACTAGACTAGTCTCAACATGAAATATACTAAAAAACAAAGTGCAAAAAAAAAAAAAAAAGAGGAAAAAAAAACAAAAAACCAAAAGAATACAATAGGCCATATTTTACCTTATTAAACATATCATAAAACTTCCTCAACCATCCATATAAATGAGCCACAAAAGCCATCCAGAATGTTTATACTAGATAAAAGATGCAAGTTTTAGCACAAAAGACAAATTAGACGAATAATCAATTCAAATTCCAATGCAAAATATTAAATTTTTAACATTGTCTCGAAGTCCCTGATTCCCAATCAGTAGTTTATTGGCATCATTGATCATATTACATGGAAATGCACAATAAAAATAATCCTCAAATTAACAAATAATGTATTCTAACAATTACTAATAACTACATATAACCAAAACTTTTTTTTAAAAAAAAGGCACTAAATAGTACAAAAGCAAAAATATGATCAATTAAACGCAATTTCTCCCAATAAAATAGATACAAAACAATTGTTTACTAACCAATTCGGATGCCACTAACAATGTTAATACATAAATTGGACCTAACGAATTACAGAACTTGTTTTGCATAAATATTCGTCAAAGCTACAGATATTTGAAATAAGAGAAAATTACTATAAGAGAAAATTACAACAGAAACGAAAATAGTATCTTTATGGGGGCTATACCACTCCTCATGCCCACAGCCAGAGAAATTAATTTTGAAACACGAAGAGCCAAACCTTATGTCTATGACATTGATGGGGGGCAAAAGATTTGTGCTTTTCCTTGAATTCTAGGGCTTATAGTTTGTATTGATGGAAAGGATTTTTGCTCTCAAGCAGATGATGGCAATGGCCTGTGCGGAGATATATAAGCACATGCATAACTAGCTCATACTTATGCGCAAAATATAGATGCATATATTTATATATGTACCAACATAAAATATATGGTAGATAAAAAAAAACAGAGGAAAAGGGATCCAAGAAAGGAAAACTAACAAACAAAGAGTGTTACAATAACAATAGTGATATTTACACCCAAAACATAGAAAATATAACAAAGGCACGAAGAAAAAGGAAAGAAACTGATTACTTAAGTAACATAAAGAGCACAAAACTCCTTTTCTTTGACAAGTAATGAAAATTAGCCTACCAAGCTAACAGCTACAAAGTACCCAATAAAAGGGCAAGTATTTTGTTACTTTGCAAACAATTTTCTTGAGTTACCTTCTCGTTACCCTAGCTACAGAGTGCCCAATAACAGGAAGAGTATTCTATTACTTTGCAAATAATTTTCTTGAGTTACCTTCTCATTATCCTCTACATCTACTATACTGATTTATCTTTTTCAATACGAGACTATCAGTTCAATTATTACACCATCTAGAAATAAAATAGAAAAGAAATACTTATATTACTATTGTTTCTTAATTACTTATGCTCAAACTCTTTAATTTGCTAAGGATGTATTTTTCTTTTTTCTTCCAGTACTTGAACAAAGTAAGTAAATTTGGACTTCCTCCTCAAGCACAAAATGGCTTGGAAAATTAAGAGTATGACAAAAAGCTAAGTAGGCTAGAGGCAAATCATTCCTGTATATAAACAATTTAGAATATAAATACACACAAAAAGACAGAATTTTCTCTTTGACGAGATGACTAGTAAAGCTGAGAGAAAAATAAGTTTGGGCACTAAATATCTCTTTTACTAAAATAGTTCTATAATTGCCTTATTAACTGGACTAATACCAATAACCAAAGTACAAAGCAATTCCACAAAGATCATTTCTAATTCTTACTATTGGAACAGAGACTTTCCACAGAAAAACATAATAGGAATTTTGCAAAATGGTAATATGAGTAGAGGCAAAATAAATAGTCACATAAGTTGCAATAGAATAATATAAGTATGTGGCCTGTAAATCTGTAGTAATCTAATCCAAAGATTACTGAGTGATCACCATGAAGTAAAGGTCCACAAACATGAGCAACAATCTCCTATGTTCCTACTGAGAATAACAATAGGCTAGTTTCACATATCAAACACATTTTAAGGTGCACAAGCTACTCAAGGTGACCTAGATAGCCATGTGAAAAAACATATTTAGCTTGTTAAAATGACTTTTAACTAATTAGAGGGTCACTATTACTTTCCAAATCTGGTAACAGTATATGAGAAGAGCCAGAATCACATGTACATTTAATTACTTGGATCACAACATATGTGCTGAAATGAAAATCACAAGCTAGATGTTTAAAAGGAAAAGAAAAAAGTGGTAACTCAGTGGAGAATAGTGTCTTGCTTAAGAAAAACTAGCTAGCATTTGTGAACTTGTAAACTGGTCCAGAATCTAGAGGTACAAAAGTTGGGGAGTTCATCAAATTTATACATAGTAAGATAAGCTAAAGAGCTATAATTCCTACATACAGGTTGCTCGTATAAAAAATTCATTCAACTTATGCCTTCATATCCAACCAAAAATGGAGGTCTAACAGCATAACTCAAGATTTATGTATCTACAAAATGAATCACCAATTTCTGTTTTAACTTTAAACACTTGCCCATGAAAAATTTTTAGAAACTCAAAAAAGTCGAAAGACAGAATAAGGAGGACTGATAACACAACTAGGCACCCACTAAATATTGAGATACAGACTCAACTAGGTCCCCTGCATTCAGGACAATATTAGGAGATTACACTAAATTCCTTTAATCTAGGACTGGAAATTTTTAAGTTAATTCTGGGACTGAACTGGTATAGAAAAATGCATAATATGGCGTCAATTTAAGAATAGTAATTTGACAAAATTTGGGTTTAGGATGAACAAAAAAAAAAAGAAAAGAGAAAAATAAAGGAGACTTATCTATTATCCCATAATAATCTAAGACTTAATAAAACCTATAAAGAAATCCAAACACACTACCGCCAGCGGCCACTCTATATAGGAGCTATTTGCTGCTCTCTTTTTTAGGCCTATAACTTGAACCTACAGTGAGAAAAGTCAAAATAAAGGAACAATTAGTTATTCGATACAATGAGCTCATGTTATTTTGTGTGAAGCAGTCCATCACTGAATCAATTACACTACCAGAATAACTGATTCAAAATGTAGTAAAGCTTGTGAAAAAAATAAAAGAAATGCCCTGACTTTGAACAATACTAAGTCCTAATATACGTATCACCATTATCTCACACAAGTTACAAAAAAGTAGTATCAACAAAAATGGTATAGATAATCAGTAATTCCAATCAACTACAATGACACTTCCAAAAAAAATAAAAATTAAATTGAAAAACTGTTCTCAGAACCCAAAACAACAACCAATCCGGTTCATAAAGGTGATGGCAAATAACTCCAAATATGAGAATAAAGTTCACGTTATTGTTGAAGATCAAATTCATTGCCATGACTCATGAATAACTATCCCCACAACTATGACTTTTTTATCAATGTCAATCCTATACTTATCTTATACAAACCATAGACAAACTTAAATCCTTATAATGAGAATCATCTAATATGAGCTAATAAAATCATTATGCAAACTAGTTAAATTGAAATTTCAAACATTTGTAGATTCATACGAGTTATGACTATTGATTGAACCAGTAAGATTTGAACAAAAAAATTTCTCATTTATGAACCCAAAATCTCAATTTGACCAAACCAAGTATTCTTAGGATAAAAATTTGTAAATGCTAGTTGTTAGTCTATTCTGTTGATTAATGATACAAAACTCTGCTCAAAATGTATGAACATAATCCAAATAGAAATCTCAGAAAATTTCCTTAGACCAGAGAGAAGTTCAAATTGAAATTTTACTTTGGAGAATACAACTTTTAATATACAAATCAAGCAATATACTTCTTGGGTCCAACTTATCATTAAACTCAAAATAAAATTAAAAAAAAAAAGCGAAAAAAACAACCAAGAGTGTATTTCTCAAAAGCAAAAAGAACAATAAAACGGGCAAAGTGGGATACCTCTAGCATCCCTGTTACTAAGCCTTACTGTCACTACTCACAGCTGATCTGAACGACATCATCAACAAAGATGTGCGAAGAATAATTGGGGATAGGCAATGTCAACGTTGCAGATCTGGGGTGCGTCTGGCGTTGAAAGATCTGGATCTCTGCGTAAACCAACTCATAAAACCATAAACCACCCAATACCAACATATTAATTCTCATTATTATGCACAACCCCACAAAATTAATTTACACTAAAAATCTACTATAAGCTCTAATCTCAAATGAAAGTGATTGAGAAAATACCTGAAGATCGACGATTCGGAGAAAAGGGTCTAGTTCCTCGACGCAAAGCCTCCGAAAGCCCTCTGATCGAACTTGACCCGTGAGGACGGAGCGGCCCCCGGATGGCCGAGGCCACGAGAGAGGCGGAGGAAACCAGAGCTGCTTCGTTCGAGTCTCCAATTTGGCAATGTAATGGAGAGCATTAGGGTTTTGGACTAAGGAAGAAGAAGAGGATGCATTAATGGAGGGAAGGGTTTTTCGGTGAGAGGAATTAGGGGGTTTCGGGAGTTATGGGGGAAGAGAACTGCAGAATCTAGATTTGAGAAATTGGAGAAAACGGTTTAGGAAAAAAGAAGACCCAAACGACGAAGATGTGAGAGAGAGAGAGAGAGGACCCAAATGACGAAGATGAATGAGAGAGAGAGGAGGAGAGTCAATGGGGGGAGAGAGAGAAAGAGAGAGTCGGTGAATGGGATTCGAATATTAGGGTTTGGTACTCGACCCTTTAAAATTAACTGATAAGAAATTGTTGTGATCTTGGACAACGTTTATTTTCCCCTCACTTAACAAAAACTCGCTATATTTAATATAAAAAAAAGAGAGAAACTTTATTCTATTAATATTGCTTACTGAAACGTAATAAGCCACTTCTCTAAAAAAAAAAAAAAAAAAATGTTGTAAGCTACTTTTAAAACAGAACTAGTTAAAGACTGCACGTGTAATGCACGTGTAAGCTATTTATGCTATTTTTCTAACTCGCTCTTAAATCTTAATAAGCCACTTTTAAAATAGAATAAACAATGTAATTAAACAGTTATTTTGTTAGTTAAAATTTTAATAGAATAATTTATAATAATAGGGGGGAGGGACATACGACCAACTAACTTACTATACATGTAGTAGTATTATTATTCTATGTCCAGTAAGTAAGTTTGATTGAAAAGATAATAATAATTTTAATAAGTGTTGAGTTATATTTTTTTCAATATTCTTGAATTATACGGCTGGAAACAAATATAATTTTCCAGTAAATGGAACATTTTAGAAACAATGCATAGGTCCTTACAAAATAATAATAATAATAATACATAGGTTATTCTCACATTTATAATTATAAATAATGTAGGCATACTAGTTTGAATAATCTTATCATGTAGTGTAGATTATATGTAAGTCCAAGATTAGCTAACCCAAGAGGGGGGTGAATTGGGTTTCAAAAACTTTTACAAACTTTTCTTTACAAACAAGTAAATTATACAAATAAAGACAATAGCAAGTAAAAATAGTTAAATTGCATGCACAACCTTAAGATAAATAAATTAAAGAGATAAGGATAGAGAAATACAAACACTATTTTTACGAGATTAAACAAACACGATGGTTTGTCTATGTCCCCGGCTCTTGACAACCCGCTTCGAGCTATCCATTATCGGATCAAGAGAATGGGCTTCGCCGTCTCTTTTACACAACGAGTGCTTTCTTCTTAGGCACACTCACGCCTTTACAATAGTATTGAATCTGACTCTATTACGCCTAATACGGATTGTCTAGACTCCAGTGCCAATCTTACCTAAACTGAGTTGTTTATGAATCCGTGTCAACATCACTTCACAAATACAATTTGGTTTTTGTTTATTGATACACTCAACTAGAATCTCTCATAAGAATATAGATAATTCAAGGTAAGCCTAGAGAGAATAAATGAGAACATATAATATGATCTAGTTTGGCTCAATTTACTTTTTGTGAAAAAGTGGATTTGAAAGTTTGATTCAGAAAAGATGATTTGAACAACTTGAAAGTATGTTTAAAGCAATGTAGGAATGTTCAAAAGTTGTTTCAAGTGTTAAAAACCTTCTATAAATAGACTAGAATGAAAACTAGCCGTTTTAGACTATTTAACAGACAATCTATCATTTTCGGCAGACCGAAAGTTCACTTTCGATAGACCGAAAATATTAGCCGTTGAAAGTGCAGTTGTAACGGTCGGATTTTAAAAAGTCGTTAAAAACAGAAAACAGAGGAATCGGTAGACCGATTCTCACTGCCGGTCTGCCAATTCTACCTGAGAGCATATTTTCAATTTTATTTCAAGGCTTTTTCAGTTGTTTCCAAAAAGTGACTTTATAAATTGATTTAATATGTAATATAAGAACTATAGAAATTCATAAATTAATTTAAAAGCTTATATAAAATAGATTTCATATTTTGATTAGAAATAAATAGATTTAACAGTTTAGCTTTGAAAAATTCCAATTATATGAAAATTTTGAGCCATTAAAGATCATATAATGTGTAGACAAATATTCAAATACAAGAACTAAGTGTATAACCTTTTGAAGTCTAGGTCTTGATATCTTGATCTTTGTCTTCAAGCTCTTTTCCATAATCCATCTTGAATGTCTTATGATCCTTTTAATTTAACTTGCTACAGCACTCAAGTAGATTATTAGTTATTAATCATATGTTTGTTTACTTCAAAATAAGAGTGTATAATTGATAATGCAAAGCATGACTCAACAATCTCCCCCTTTTTGATGATAACAAACATTTAATTTAAAGAGACATAAGGAATACAAAAATAAGTAGAGATAAATGTCCTTACCGACTTTGAAAGCTCCCCCTCAAAATATGCTTTAATAAAGAGAGTAAAAACTCCCCCTTAAACTTATAAAACTTGCATATTTTGAATATGTTGCTCATGGATACAAATTATGGAGAATTTAGCTCATACCACTTATTAATTAAATAGCTCACAGATACCAATTGAAATAAATAAAAAGCTCATAGATACCAATTGAGATAAAAGGAAGATAAAAGGAATTAAATCACGTATCTTCTCCCCCTTTTGATATCCCCCTTTTGATATCATCAAAAAGAAATACAAGAGAGAGTAGTAGAGTAAATATAATAAAGCAAACAAGGAGTTCATACAAGCAATCATAGAGAGTAAATATAAAGTTTATATAAGAAATAACCAAGATAAAAAGATTCAAGAGTGTAAACAAAAAAAGAAATGCAGAAAACTAGGGAGGAGGGAAACGCCCAAAGAATGACTGCATCATTCGCATCATCTCTTCCTGTTGATCTTGAATAATCTGAAATTCATTTTCTGACATTTGGCGGATAGAGTTGACATCGGCTGACAGAATCTGGTAATGCTCAAGCTCGGTGTCATAAAGATGCTGTATGTCGAGCTGAATGGTGTTGAGGTATTCAGAAAGACTGTTGAAGGCTTCATTGAGGTCAAAATGTTGAGCAGGAGCGCCTTCGGGTGAAGCAAGAACCTCCTCAACATGAGTCTCCTCAGGAGCGCCTTCAGCAGCTCTAGCACCACTGCCTCCAGCTTCTGGTTGAGCACTTATCTCTTGCTCATGTGCTTGCCTAGTCTTGGCTACCCATGCATTGTTGAGAAAAGTTAAGCACATAAGACTAAAAGTCTTGTTGTTGATTTCAACATCTATGGACCAAGGTTTGCGTTCAGCCTCATCAATAGTCAGAATGTTGAAGTGTTGGAAGATGCGAGTGAGAAGGAAACCATAAGGAAGAGAGAATCTCCTATTCTCTATAGCATTGATCATCTCATGAAGAATAAAGAAAGGTAAATCTAGCTTTCTTCCAACAAGAATAGAATCAACAAAATAGATATCACGAAAGGTGGGTGCATCCCTATGACCAGCTCTAGGAATCATGTTTTGAGACACAAACTGAAAGAGAATCCTAGCCTCTAGAGTGAGATTAGTGACACGAGGCTTAGGTTGGAAACTATCAGGGGAACAGACACGGAGTAAGGCTTGTTGAGGATCAAAATCCTCAATCATAGGCCAAGTGTTGGTAATAGGAAATTTGTAACCACTCATACGAACATTCAAGATATCCACTAGGAGTTGTTCTGTAACTTCAAAATCAATTCCCTTAAGGGAACCATAGATTGCATGATGACTCCTAGAAATATTAGCATAGGCATAGAAACTTCTAACCAACCTAGGATACCCTGTCTCTCTAATGGAACAGAATTCAGTCCATCCCATGTTATCAATGTAATCAAGAAAATTAACATGTGAAAAATCCCTAAAATTGAAAGTTCTACCCCAGATAATACTCTTTTTGGAAAAAATTTCTTTATACCTGGTCATAAGGGCAGGGGATTCAAGAAGAGGAGTGTCTAACCTCGCCTTAGTGCATTGTTCTTGTTCCTCAGGACGAATTTCCTTCCCCTTTCGCCTTGGAATTTCTCTTCTAGGAGCCATAGAATCAAAGATAGACTCAAAAACAAGAGAATTTCATAATCTAGGGTTTGATGGAATGAGAAATCAGATTTAGATGCAAAGAGGAGCGTGAAAACCAAAGATTAAGAGTAGAAAAGGGATGAAATCAACTCTAGTTGAGTGAAAATAGAAAGATTTTGTGAGAGAATTGAGTGAGAATAAGAAGAGAAGATATTAGGGTGAGAAAGAGAGAGATTTCGGTTGAAAGAATGTGAAAAATGATAAAGAAAAACGTCAAAACGACTTAAATATATGCAAGACTGCGCATTTTCGGCAGACCGAAAACCCAGTTTCGATCTACCGATTCTTTCAGAGAGAACTGTTCTTTACAGGACAGTTTTTCGGCAGATGGAAAAACTTTTTGGTCTGCCGAAAACTCTGTTTCGGCAGTTTTTCAGTTAACAACAGTTTTGAATGACGAAATTGAATAATCTAACATTAAAAACATCAATAAAATAGCAATTTGACAGACATTTAAGACATAATAAACAACATTTAAACAAAGAGAAACATCAATGAAGCTCATTATGATCAATCATGCCAAGTTCTCTACGAATTATGCAAAAACGATCCTCGTTGAGAGGTTTAGTAAAGATATCAGCTAGTTATTTTTTTGTGCACACAAACTCAAGCACAATGTCACCTTTTTGCATATGATCACAAAGAAAATGATGTCTAATATCAATGTGCTTAGCTCGTGAATGCAAAATTAGATTTTTGGACAAATTTATAGCACTAGTATTATCACATTTAATAGGTATATGATCATAATTCATTCCAAAATCTATAAGAGTTTATTTCATCCAAAGAATTTGAGCACAACAATTACCAGCAGAGACATATTCGGCTTCAGTAGTAGAAAGAGCAACAGAATTTTGTTTCTTGCTAAACCATGACACAAGTGAATAACCAAGAAAATGACAACTGCCACTAGTGCTCTTGCGATCAGTTTGACAACCAGCAAAGTCCGCATCCGAAAAACTTGTAATGTTAAAATGTGTGCCTTTTAGATACTATAATCCTAGGACATAATCGTAGATTCATAGTGCCATGCAAATATTTCAATATACATTTTACCGTACTAAGATGTGATTCCTTATGATTAGATTGAAATCTATCACATAGACAAACACTAAACATTATATCCGATCTACTCGCTTTTAAGTAAAGAAGTGAGCCGATCATACCTCGAAATTTAGTGATATCCACTGCTTTACTATTTTCGTCTTTGTCAAGCTTGATTGTAGAGCTCATAGGTGTTCTCATTGATTTAGAGTTCTCCATATCGAACTTCTTTAGCATATCCTTGATATATTTGGATTGATTGATAAAAATGCCTTCTTTGCTTTGTTTGATTTGAAGTCCGAGGAAGAAATTGAGTCCTCCCATCATGCTCATTTCAAACTCATCATGCATACACTCAGAAAATTCTTTATAAAGAGAAACATTAGTAGCACCAAATATAATATCATCAACATAGATTTGAACTAAAATCATTTCTCCCCTTTTTCTTTTTATAAAAAAAGTAGTATCCGCTTTTCCCATAGTAAAATATTTGAAATCAAAAATTTATTTAATCTATCATACCAAGCTCTAGGAATTTGCTTTAAACTATAATGGGCCTTTTTCAATTTAAAAACATAATCCGGATACTTATGATTTTGAAAACCGGGGGGTTGGGCTACATATACTTCTTCTAAAATGTATCCATTTAGAAATGCACTCTTAACATCCATTTGATATAAAATGAAGTCTTTATGACATGCAAATGCTAAGAGCATCCTAATGGACTCTAATCTTGCTACGGGTGCGAAGGTTTCTTCAGAATCGATACATTCTTCTTGACTGAAACCTTGAACCACTAATCTAGCTTTATTTCTCACAATCACCCCATGCTCATCTACTTAATTTCTAAAGACCCATTTAGTCCTTACAACTGATTGGTCCTTCGGTCTTGGAACTAGTTCCCACACATCACTTCTTTCAAATTAATTAACTCTTCTTGCGTAGCTAAAATCCATTATTCATCAATTTCAGTATCTTTAAAATTTTTTGGTTCAATTTGAGATATAAAAGCCATATTATTGCAAATATTTCTAAGTGTTGCTCTAGTCTTGACTCATTGTAAAGGGTCACCTAGAATTTGGTCTTTAGGATGAGCATAATTGAATTTTAAATCTTGAGAAAGAGAGAGTATGTTACCGTTATCGCTTTCTTTTTCTTCCTTACGATCTTGTTGTTGTAGTTGGGTGCCTTCTTCATTTGCTATCTCATTTGCATTTGACTCATTTGAACTTAGTTCTAGAACTACAACATCATCATCATCCAATTTTCTTTCTTCATAGAGAGCGTTAGACTCATCGAATAATATGCGTAGATTCTTCTACTATCAAGGTTCTTTTATTGAAAACTCTATAAGCTTTACTAGTAGTGGAATATCCAAGGAAAATACCAACATTGGATTTTGAATCAAATTTTTCCAAATTATCTTTAGTATTCAAAATAAAGCATTTACAACCAAAAACTTTAAAATAACCAATGTTGGGTTTTCTTCCTTTCCAAAGCTCATAAGGTGTCCTGTTCAAAATCGGCCTTATCATAACTCTTTTTACAATATGACAAGCGGTACTCACTGCTTCGGCCCAAAAATATTTTGGCAAACTATTTTCATTTAGCATACTTTGTACCATTTCTTGTAGAAATCTATTCTTTCTTTCTACAACTCCATTTTGTTGTGGAGTTCTAGGAACAGAAAAATTATGATCAAAACTATTTTTGTCGCAAAATGCTTCCATTTCATCATTTTCAAACTCACCACCATGATCACTTCTAATAGATGTGATGGTGTACCCTTTTTTATTTTGCACTTTCTTACAAAAGATGGTAGTACATTTAAAACATCATTTTTATGAGCAATGAATAGAACCCAAGTTAATCTTGAAAAATCATCTACTATCGCAAAGACATAGTATTTTCCACCAAGACTAGCTATTCTTAATGGTCCAAATAAATCCATGTAAAGTAGTTGCAAAGGTCTAGACGTAGTAATGACATTTTTGGATTTAAAAGAGTTTTTCACTTGTTTTCCAAATTGACATGCATCACAAACCTTGTCTTTTTCAAAAAGTAAACTACGTAAACCATTTACAAAATTTTTCTTTGAAAGCTTAGAAATAGTATTCATGCTAGCATGTCTAAGTCTTCTATGCCAAATTCAATAATCATCTTTTAAAACCGAAAGACATTTATCTTGACTAGAATATTTTTCATTATTAATAATATAAACATTATCTTTTCTTTCACCTTCGAAAATAATTTCTTTTGAACAAGTGTCCTCAATCAAGCATTTGGAGGGCTCAAAAATGACTCGATAACCCTTATCACAAAGTTGACTTATACTAAGCAAATTATATTTAAGGCTATCAACAAGTAAAATATTTTTAATGATAGGAGAAGAGATAGAACCAATGTTACCTATATCCAAAATCTTATATTTAGCATTGTCTCCAAAAGTGACATGTCCTCCATTTCTTTTTATGAATGATGAGAACAAGGAGTAGTCACCGGTCATATGTTTGGAGCAACTACTATCCAAGAATTAAAAGTTCTTCTTCTTTTGTACCTACATATAAGAATCAAACTTTGATTTTTGGTACCCATACTAATTTGGGTCCTTGAGTGTTAGTTCTAGATTCTTTTGGTACCCAAGCTAGTTTTCCACCAAAATATGCATTTTTCTTCACAAAGCATGAAAAACTAGTATGTCCATCTTGATTGCAATAAGTGCAAGTGAGTTTGGTGTCACTAGTACTAGCTTTCACAAAATAATTTTTGAGGTATTTTTGTTCTATAGAATATTTATACCCAATACCTCCTTTGTCAAAAATGTACTTTTTTTACCAAGCATTATATCAAAAAAAAATTTTCTATTTGTAAATTTGTGGATAATTTTGGTCAAGTCTAAAACCTTGTCATTTAAGGAAGTGTTTACTTTTGACAAAACATCACACTTACTACAAGACAAACTCACTTCCTTTCCTTTGGTAAACTTTTCAACCATTTTTTGACAAACTAAGAATCTCCTTTTTGAGAGCATTGTTCTTGAAAATGAGTTTTTCATAGTTTTTCTATAAATCATTGAAATCACTTAATAAGTTCTCATATGATAAATCATAGTCACTATCATTTTCACTAAACTTACTGCTTGTATCACTATCATGAAATTCAATTTTAGGTTCAAGTGAGCTTACCTCATTTTCTATTGCTATGAAGCACATGTTGGCAATTTCTTCTAGTTCCTCTCCTTCGGATTCTTCTTCTTCACTATTACCCCATATGGCCTTTATTGCCTTCTTCTTCATTTTTCTTCTCAAGGGACATTCATTCTTCATGTGACCGGGCTTCTTACATTCAAAGCAAGTGATTTGGTCATCCTTCATTTTCTTTTTTCGGAAGTCATTGCCTTTGGTGTTCTTCTTGAAGTTCTTTTTTTTTTTTTTGAAGTTTAAGTACTTCGTATACCTTTTGGTAAGTAAGACAATGTCTTCAAGCTCACTATCTGCAAATTCTTCTTCTTCCTTAATGTTTTCTTGCATAGCAGCTTTGAGCGCTATTCCTTTCTTTTTCTTATCCTCTCATTCATCTTCATTTGTTTCCTTCATAAGAATTTTATGGGTCATGAGAGAACCCATAAGTTCTTCAAGAGGAAGTTTACTAAGATCCTTAGCTTCTTCAATGGCCACCACCTTGCTTCTATATGCTCGAGGAAGACTTCTAAGAATTTTACTCACCAACTCACCATTTGGAAATATTTTTCCTAGAGCACCAAGAGAGTTAATAATAATTGTGAATCCAGTAAACATTTGTAAAATAAATTCATCTTTTTCCATTTTAAACAATTCGTAGTTTCTAGTAAAAATATTGATTCTAGTTTCTTTCATAGAACTAGTTCCTTGATAAGAGACTTCTAACATATTCCAAAGTTCATGAGCATCTCTCACTTTTTCAACATTATTGTAAATATTCCTATCTAAACCACACAAAAGAATATTTCTAGCTCTACCATTTTTAGTGAAGTTGATTTTATCTTTTTTATCATATTCTTCTATGTTTTTTTCAACTCGCTTCGAGCTATCCACTATCAGATCAAGAGAATGGGCTTGACCGTCTCTTTTACAAAACGAGTGCTTTCTCCTTAGGCACACTCACGCCTTTATAATAGTCTTAAATCCGGCTCTATTATGCCTAATACGAATTGTTTAGACTCCGGTGCCAATCTCACTTAAACCGGGTTATTTATGAATCCGGTGTCAACTTCACCTCACAAATACAATTTAGTTTTTATTTATTGATACACTCAACTAGAATATCTCATAAAAATATAGATAATACAAGATAAGCCTAGAGAGAATAAATGAGAACACAAAGTATGATCTAGTTTGGCTCAATTTACTTTTTGTGAAAAAGTGGATTTGAAAGTTTGATTCACAAAAGATGATTTGAACAACTTGAAAGTATGTTTAAAGTAATGTGAGAATGTTCAAAAGTTGTTTCAAGTGTTAAAAAAGCTTCTATAAATAGACTAGAATGAAAGCTGACCGTTTTAGACTGTTTGACAGATAATCTGTCATTTTCGGCAGACCAAAAGTTCACTTTCGGTAGACCGAAAATACTAGCCATTGAAAGTGCGGTTGTAACGGGAGGATTTTAAAAAATCATTAAAAATAGAAAACAGAGGAATCGCTAGATTGATTCTCACTGCCGGTCTGCCGATTCTACCCGAGAGCATGTTTTCAATTTTATTTCCAGACTTTTTTAGTTGTTTCTAAAAAGTGACTTTATAAATTGATTTAATATGTAATATAGGAACTATAGAAATTCATAAATCAATTTAAAAGCTTGTGTAAAACAAATTTCATATTTTAATTAAAAATGAATAGATTTGATAGTTTAGCTTTGAAAAATTCCAATTATATGAAAAATTTGAGCCATTAAAGATCATATAATGTGTAGACAAATATTCAAATTCAAGAACTAAGTATATAACCTTTTGCAGTCTAAGCCTTGATATCTTGATCTTTGTCTTCAAGCTCTTTTCTATAATCCATCTTGAATGTCTTGTGATCTTTTTAATTTAACTTGCTACAGCATTCAAGTAGATTATTAGTTCTTAAGCATATATTTGTTTACTTCAAAATAAGAGTGTATGATTGATGATGCAAAGCATGACTCAACATTATAGACAACAAGTATAGACAACTCTCAATAAAGAAGGATTAGTGTATAACCTTTTGCAGTCTAAGTCTTGATATCTTGATCTTTGTCTTCAAGCTCTTTTCCATAATCCATCTTGAATGTCTTGTGATCTTTTTAATTTAACTTGCTACAGCATTCAAGTAGATTATTAGTTATATATTTGTTAACTTCAAAATAAGAGTGTATGATTGATGATGCAAAGCATGACTCAACATTATAGACAACAAGTATGGACAACTCTCAATAAAGAAGGATTTCTTTCAAATTTTAGACAAAAAAAATTGATTATATATACGAGCAAGTGCTAATTATTCTAGGCTCTAAAAAAGCGTAAAACTTCTTTTATTTATTTTTTTATCTATTAATAAGGAATAACACAGAACACATAAGGGGTTACTGTAAAACAAATATTGTCAAAAAAATTTCTTATTTTTTTTAGGAGGATAGAATACTCAAAATTAATACCAAAATCTGGCACCAAGGGCAAATTTATTAATCTGATAATGAAAAGAATTATAAAGGAAGATAATGCATTATTTTTTAGCTTATCTCAAAGTAAGAACATATCAATTATTAAGGGTGGTAATTCGAGTTATGATACGACAACTGACACAAAATATTGCGGGTTATAGGATCAGGAAAAATGGGTGCAGGTCAAATCCGAATGACATGAATAAAAAGTGGATTAAAATCAGATCAACATGATAGGTACGAAATCAATCCGAATAACCTATATAAAGAATAAATCGGAGAACGAGTCAATTTCAAGTTACTTGAAATTAATTTGCCAACCCGAAATAAGTATGACATGCTAATCTGTTTCAGACCTGGATAAACATAATTTTAACCCAAAATTCAACCTTTATTTTTTCCTTTTTAAGGGACCCAAAATTAGTATTTTTTAATACATTTTATTTCAAAACTAAAAACTCTAGTAGGCTAATATTATCTCTCTAACTCTCTTATTTTCTCGCAAAAGCCCTTTTATGCCGCTGCATAATGAGAAAACCTCTAGAAGCCAAAATCATTGTAGAGCTTTCCTAGTTCTCACATTACTCTCTCCCTTTTTTCTTCTCTTTCTCAAATCTCACTTGTCAATCATCATCTTTCTTCTGAAATATGTGCTCTTTAAAATCTTCAAACATTATCCCATCTATTGAAGGACAAATCTCCAAGTAGTTTTTGGCACTCACCCACTCTATAGTGTGTGTTCTCCAGTTTTTTTTCTATGTAGTTTTATCTTTGCTTAGGTTCTAGTCATTTATACACTCTAGTTCTTTTTTTATTATTATTATTATATTATATTATATTTTATATATATATATATATTGGATTTGGATGTTTACTCCTCTATAGTTTTGGGTATGTTGATTTGGAAAACGTTGAGGGCATGATTTAATGGGTTTTTGATTTATCTTACTTATTTTTTGTTTGTGTAAACAACTCAATTGCAGTGGGTATTTTGATCCTCTTTCGCATTATGGATATAATATTAGCTATACTATATAGTATATATTATTAGTAGTATGTTTTAGTATGTCACTAATCTCAGGTTTGCTTTTGAAACAAACTATGGAAGGAGAAAATGTGTATTTGAAGCACATGACAAGTAATATTATGTAAAATTTTAGAAGTATTAGTTAGATTTCAGTATCATTTTGTCTATAGCTTGTATTATAGATCCTCGATTCAAGATGAATTGAGGATTTTTGCTATAAGAAATCGTATGGAGAGAACTCACTAGAGATGATATTTCTTCGTTCTAAGCTATATGATCTTTTCGATAAGCATAAGGATAAACCTTCTCATTGTGCACAAGTCCCACTTTCATTCCATAAATATTCAAGCAAGACTGAACAAACAGATTCTATATCCATAGAATCTGAACCTTTTAAGGTAATTTTTTTTAATTTTAGATATAATTGTAATTCTTACATATACAATTCAATTAATTATTTTATTAGCTAACTCTTTATATTTTATTTTGTGGGAATTTGATAATCTTGAAACTATTGAGAGTTCATCTTCTGAGCAAAGAACTCACTTGGAGCCTTATTTGGCCAGACCAAAGTTTGCTAGGAATTCAAAGTTTAGTATTCTTACTTTTTGAAAGTTTAACCCGTTCCACTATCCTAAGCTTGCTGCAATGGCCCACGATTTTTTTAGCATTCTATTATCAACTGTTGCTTTAGAAGCTGCATTTAGGTAGGTGGACACGTGCTTGACAAATTTCAGAGTTCACTAAAATCTATCACAGTTGAAGCTATTATTTGTTCAAGGAACTGGCTGTTTGGCAATAAAGATAATTCTATTTTCCTATGTAAGAATTGCAAGTTTGAGTTTGAACGTATATTAGATTTGTAATATTCTTACATAAACTAGAATCATAATTATTCTATGTTTGCATGTAGTCGAAAAAGATACTTGTAGGAAATCACCCAAGATATTGTGGAGCTTAGTGTTAACGACGAGAAAGAGTTCAAGCTCAAAATTCTAATTCTAGTGCCGTTGGAAAGTATAGTGTTTAATTGGAGCCTTAACTTAGGTTTTGCTTATGGACTTATCATATGAACTTTTACTTGTTTCTTTGTTTATTGTTGCTATGGTTCCTGGACTAAGTTTATTTGATGGTTTGTGAATATTTAAGTTTACTTTATGTGTTGTTTTGTCTATTCTGCCGGTTTGTTCTTCCTGCATTTTCGTCTCGAATCAACTCCCTTTTCGATCTTTTTCTTCAAAAGCACCTAAGAATCATAAAAATAAACTAACTTAAAAACACTATAAAAACAAACAAAGAAGTGAAAGGAATTAATCCAAAATATATGTGCAAAATTCACACCTATCACCCACGTGTATTTTCAATCTTCAGTTCTTCACCTTTTCTTTCATTAACAGATTATGCCTTTAAAAATTACATGGATGTTGATGATTAATAAGTTATTACTAAATTTGTAAAATTTAAGTAGACTTTGTTAAATTATGCAAACCACAAATTCATACACA
Organism: Trema orientale; assembly: GCA_002914845.1. Classification (NCBI taxonomy): domain Eukaryota; kingdom Viridiplantae; phylum Streptophyta; class Magnoliopsida; order Rosales; family Cannabaceae; genus Trema; species Trema orientale. The sequence continues at coordinate 55,471 of JXTC01000669.1, forward strand.
TGCCTGCTAAACCAAATGAAAAGAACACTAGAGCCACAAGAAAGTGGAGGGTCAAGTGTGAGAAAGGGGAAAGCGTGAAACTAAACGACCCTTTCTGGCTTTCATCTTCATCGATTCTTATAATATATGAGCCAAATAAGTTTAAAGATGCGGTTCACCACCAACTTATCAAAAACCCACCAACACAAACTGACACAAACGTTCTAAAGATACAACTTTCTATTTGGAAAGAGGAAACAATCCCAAATACGGCGCCACGCGCCTCTCCTCTTTACTGTGTTAAAACAAAACTAGTTGTCCCAAAACTCGGCAAATTATGTTGCAGAACGGGCTTTGAAGTTTGAACATTATTCCATAGAAAGTTTTCATCCTAACAATTAAACTTTCTAATTGATTAGGAGGAAAAAAGGTGTATATGTGTACAATCAGACCTGATTTCAGTGAGCACAATACAATTAGGACTCTAATAAGGAAATTTAACACCAAAAAGGAAGAAAAAGAACAAGACTTCCCCAATATATTCTTCTCACTATGGTTATTTTGGTTTTGTCATTAGCAACACCCGCTCTGCTACAGCAAAAAGAAATTTCTACAGAAGACGACCTTATAAGCTCTGTTTTCAATGATTTGGTGAGCAACTGCATCTTTCTCATGGACAAAATTGGGCTGATGGTGATCTCATCAAGTGAATTACGATGAACTTGCAGTCACCTTCTTTCGAACTACCCTCTTTCTTCGTCCTTTGGGGCCCGATGATTCACCCTCACCTACAGAGTCACCATTTGGTTGTTTGATGCCAAGAAGACCAAGACCAGAGACAATGGCATTCTTCGATATAAACCATTTGGAAGACGGTTGTTGATCAATGTTCTCAGAAGGCCTGTTGTATGCTTTCAATACACTATCTGAATGAACCAGAGGATCAGCCTCTATGCCAAGCCACGCTAGCCTCGATGACTCTCCCAATTGCACATTCAGAATCCTGCTTGCATATCACAAACAAGATTGAACATAAATACTACATGAGTTCCCAACAAAGGAAAGGAGGATATGTTATTAATGCATATCTGCTATCAGTGCAAAAGTCAAGATAGTAATGCCGTGTCTGAGCATTTTTAAAAATTCAGGCGCAAAAATGGATCAAGTTTTAGTATCACAGGACGACTAATGGCCTTTCAAATATAAAAATGAAACTACATTACTATCTTCATAACAAAACAGGAAACCCGGAAAGGCCTCTGGACAAGTTCTCACAACAATCAGACGAAGAATTGACTTGGCACTAAAGTTTATGAACTAATTAATTAAGAGATAGGACCTGGCAATTGAAATTTTAAATACCAATTGTTTCATTATTTAATCTCATCACATACAAAGTTGATGAACAAAAAATCATGAGCTGGTCAATGCAGTTAGATGTATCCTAGCCCTAAGAAAATTCAAAGGAAAACACTACAAAAATGCATCTAGTGCTCTAGCAAACACATTAACTCTACTGCCTACGGATTCATGTGAACAGAACGGGTAGTGATGGCAGCCAAGTAAATAAATCAGCAGATGTAAGGTCAGATAAGGAACATTCTTTATAACACAAAAGCCAAAAAAAAGGGGGGGGAGGGGGAAGGAAAAAATTAAATCCAATGCATGAATTAACAAGTTTTCAAGTCAAATTAAACCATTTATTGTTAGGAATAGATGTTCTAAAAGAATAGCTTTTTAGCATCATAAAAAACTTTATTCATTTTGCAGTATATTGACATGTACTAGCAATCTTTTTAAATTCAAGGTATAAGCTGGAATATCAAGTAACCCAACAGAACACTCTTTAAAACAAAAATTGCCAACTTTTAAAAGCTGAAAATTCAAATGGTCATCAAATGCTAATTTCCCCAAGAAGGAAAGCGTGCACGGGGAAGTTCCAAAGCAAAGTAACCAGAAACTACTCGGGAGGTTACAACTTTATTTAAGAGCAATTTAGTGAATCAGATTTTTAAACGAGTGTTAAGTAAAGAAAAACCTCAATGCTGTGCTGAAAAACAGTCCCACTCCAATAACATCAAAATAGTTGACCATTGCTTTATCAAATCCACACAAAAGCTGATATCTGAGGTTCGCATAAAGTCCAAGAAAAGCACCATAACCAAGTGCATTAGTTCTTGCACTAGGGGTCATCACAGACAACCTGCCAAACATGTTAATAATTGCAAACATCTAAATTAGTCATCCTAGTTTATTTAGTCTGAAAGTCCAAAAATTCAATTTGAAAAAAATAAAGAAAAGACAAAAAACAAAACAACAAAATTTAGAACTTGTCCAAACAATAGAATGAACGCTTGATTACAATTACCGCCATTATTACACTTTTATTAACATATACAGATTAACTATAAGATATTTAATGTTTTGTAACTAAAATCAATTACCAAAAGGAGTTTCTTATTTCCAGTGAAAATTCCATACTAATTAAGATATTTTAACTGGCCAAATACCAGAGCAACATGGTTCAAACCACTTTGTAGGAAGTAAGTGACGCTAGAGAACTTTATTATACTGTACTTGTAAAAGACTACAAAATTTGACTCAAACATTTCTCGCTTCCCTCTTTTTCATTTACCAAAAAAGGCATAAAATTTGCAGATAATTCAATGTATAATAGACCTTTATTGAACATTAATACTTTAGTTGAGTCTTTCGATTACCATCCTGCTTCCTCAGAAATTAAGTCATTCTTTTCCAGTTTAAGAATTTTCAAACAACCACTTCAGCAGCTCAGCCAAATTCATTGTATGGCCCATTAAGTATTAATACACTGGATTGAACCTAATTAAATTAAAATATGCCAATAAACTATTATATAATGGTCGGTGTCAAAAGAAATTTTTTTGAGTTGGAATCTTCATACCTTCCCTCCTTTTTACTGGCCAAATAGTTTGATAAGGAACCTTGTACTGCTCCAGCAGTTAGTCCAATCATACACAACTCAGCAGCCTTATAGAAGAAAGAGTGAATTCTCTTCTGTAGATCAAATTCTCTCAGGGGATAGCTCTTTTCAAATATATTGTTCGGCAACTTCTGCAATGTATTTTGCAAATCAAACCGGAATGTGTTCCCGTATGAGCGACAAGGAGCAAGTGACCAAACAACAATAGCATTGCAAGCTGTTACTGTGAGCACATTCACTAGCGCCAGATCCCATTCTTGCTTTATCCTATACCACATTAAAGAGAACATATTTAACTTCAATAATTGAAACAAGCACAGAAATAAATAGGGGGGGGAAAAAAAAAATCCACGTAAGAAATAAAGGAAGAAAAACACACACAAACATACATACCTATCCTTACGATTCTTCAACTCCCACCAAACTGAACAACCAATTGTTGCAGCTTGCTCTAAAAGAAATCTATATAAAAATGTAGAATCTGCAATCATCCTGCATAACAAACAATATTCCATATCAAACTTGAGGATCAAAAAACAAATATTCAAATTTATTAGATAATTAAGTGGAAACCAAAATAATTCAGAATTAAATTCCTGAATTATATTAGCGGGGGGACACAAAGACATGACACTGTTATCATTAAAAAAGGGTTTCCGATTTTTTCAAATAAGAAATTAGAATTTTAACTAAGAGAAACAGGGTTGAAAAAAAAAATGTATGAAACATATTCTTCACGGTTTTGGTCAAATTTATAAGGAATTGCATGTTTTCGCACCTCATGTCCTCAAACTAAGATTAGAAATATAACCAAAAACTGCACCTATGATGGCACAAGAGGTGACTTTTAGCATGAACTTCTACAGGTCAAGCCATAATCTTAAGCTTGCAAACCACGCACTCCACCTGAATTACAACTAGACAACTCTAATGAAACTTCTGCAAAAACTACTAAAGCAAAGCATAGAAGCTACGACGGTTAAAATCCTCATCTACACTTCTGTCAACAATCAAAGATCATAATGTAACTTCAATTTAATGATTTATATGTTACTTTTTAATTGACTCAGTGTAAGAAGAGATCTTAGACTAAGCTGAATAAAGACTCCCCTTCCTCTCAAGAATTAAAATCAACTTATGTATTACATACGCAATTCTAATCCCTACAAGATCAGGGTAGGCCTCAAAACCAGACCTCAAATAAAATGTTCTCACTTCTCACCACTTAAAGAAGTACGGAGAGTGTTTTTTTTTTTTTTTTTTAAATCAACTTACATATTACATACGCAACTCTAATCCCTACAAGATCAGGGTACGCCTCAAAACCAGACCTCAAATAAAATGTTCTCACTTCTCACCACTTAGAGAAGTACGGAGAGATTTTTTTTTCCCTGATAAAGCCACTGATCTTGCATTTCTTATTTAGGGTGTCCAAAAGCAGCATGCTAAGAGATATATTTTATTGCACCTGATGGAGTTTACTAAATCTTCATAATCCACATCTCCAAAAACTCATCTAAAATGACAGTGATTTGGACATCTATAATTTTCATTCCTCTAGAAAGTTCTGTCAAGGGGTCTTTCGAAGATGAAAATAAAATACAAAAATACAGGATATGATTGGTTAGAAGAAAACCAAAATAGAAAACCAAAAATATGATATTTAAATGAGCAAAGAAATAAACTGAAATTCCATTAGTGGATTCTATAATAGGAAATTCAGGGGTTGTCAAAATCACCTGCCAATAAAAGCCCTTGACAATCCTTGTGGAAGTGACCGGGAAATCAACCTGGCAGTGGTTGGCCTGGCATTGATTGCTAAGAATTTTACCATTTGGGCTGAGCTCACCAAACCCTGCATGCAACATCTCAATTATTAGCATATCTAGCAAAAGCTCTCAACCAAAGTGATGATGCAAGTACTAAACCATTTCATAAGCTTGTCGAAACCCAGCAGGTAAATCCATCATTGTCTTCTGCCACTCATTCAACACGGCATCAACGAACTTTCGATCAAAAAGCTGAAAACAAGAAAAGAACTTGTCAAGAAACATTGGAAATATAACAATAAGAGCAGAAAATGAGAAAAAGGTCAAAATCAGAGGAATAATCAACATTTTTATTTGCATATTTGCTAACCAACCTCCTCAAGAAACATTCTTCTCCTGAACAGGCCACCGTCATCGCCCTCATCCCCGTCATCAAATTCATCAAAATAATCATCATCATCCCCACCATCATCATCACCTCCATCACCACCACCATGATTGATTTTCTTTCCAATATCTCCGCCACCTCCTCCAATGGCTGTCTGCATTTCAGAATCATTGGCCATATTGCAAAATAGTCAAAACACTGAATAAACATACCTAAAACAAGCTCATTGAAATTATTGAAAGAAGGAAAAAGTCTGAACCTACAAACTCATACATCTGTCACCACCCAGCTAAAGGTCCGTGAACAGATACTACACAGGCTCTGTTACTTATTATTATACCACGGAACCGGTCAATTTTTCAAGTTTCAAACACAAACAGATGGTCATTTTCATGTCTGAACGATTCTTGTAATGAAAAACTTGAGATGAGAAACTAAACTATTGTGTCCATGTATAAGGTTTGAGAGACACAGACAAGAGAAAACGGTAGATGGTCTAGCTCTACCAGTCTCTGGAGATTAGAGCTTACCTTAAGAAACTAAACAAATCAAACAATTTGATACACCGGAGTACCTTGCACTATAAAGTTTTTTTTTTAAAAAAAAAAAAGGCAAAAAAAAAATACTACGATATTCAATTACTCGTGTAGTTATGTTGCAATACATTGGGCTATCTTGAGCTGAATTCGGGAGGAAATTCCTAAAATTTACAAAACCCTAAAATAAAAATTCTCAAATATATATATACTTCAGGAGTAGAAATGACTGACCTCAGGGCTAGACCTAGACTGCTTCTGAGACAAATCGAGCTTCCCTTTCTCAAGGGTCACCGCACCCAACGCACCGTACTTGTCCTTCATAACCGTACCCAAAGGCGGAGCCGAATCCGGTGCCGCCGCGAAGCACCGCTCTAGCAGAGCCATGGAGTCTTCCACAGCCGAGGACGAAGAACAAGAGGCTTTCACCGCCAGACCTCTCCGGAGCTTCAGGGTGATGGGTATGGCCATCTGCTGGGTCCCACCCAGCAGTTTGGGTACGGGTAGGGATGGCAAGGCCTTAGGTTTTGCTGGGACCTGCGTGTTGATTGGCATAATTTGAGCTGTTTGGAACACCGCGTGAGACATTTTTGTATTCTTCCTTTTTTTTTTTTTTTTTTTCGGTGTTTGGATAGAGAGAAAATCAGCTTAGGATTTTCTCATGGGATAGAGAAGCGGGTTCGGTTGTTGGTGGCTGGCTGGCTGGCTGCTACTTTCTCTCTCTAATGATGATTTTCTAGAGAGAGAGGCAGAGAGAGAGAGAATGGAGTTTGGAGAATTGGGTTTTTTTATACCAAGGGAACGAAGATAGCCGACTACCTTTGGTTGGGTTATTATGACTACAAGACGACGCGACTGACTCTTCCGCTCTACCCAATCCGAAAATGCTTTTTTTTTTTTTTTTTTTCTCTCTAAACTTGAGAGCTGACTCGGGCATTTTGGGTGAGTTGGCTCGGCCGGCCTTCTTTCTAGGGTGAAATTACATATAACCCCCTACCAGCCAAATGGTCTCATGCGGGGTAATGCTTGGAAATGCACGACGTCCCATCAAGGCATTAAGCATCCCCTTTTGACATAATCGATAGAAAAAAAAAAACCTGAAATATTCTATAAATTAAAGCCTGAATTTAGATTCTGCAAAATAGTACTTTAAAATTTAAAATTTTTAAAAATTAATATTTTAGACTAATTTTTTGACCAATTTTAATAACAAAAAAATAATAATATAATCCACTAAAATTGGATTAATCATTATTACTCTCATTAATTTTGAGGATACTAAGTTATTCAAAAAATTAACTCAGTATACTAATTTTCAAAAATTTTTATTCTTGGGATATTATTTTGCAGAGTTCAAATTTTAGAATTTAAATTACGGAACACCCAAGACTCAGGATATTTTTTTGCGGTTTACCTTTGGTATAATATTTAGAGGATTAAAGAAAAAAGAAATCAACACGTTTAGTATTTTAAAATAATATACATTATTTATATAAAATTAAGCTACTAATTGTAACGCCCGAATTTTGTCACTATAATTAGGAAGGTTTAGTTCCTAATTGTTATTTAATATATGTGATTTCAATGAACTCTTATAAAGAAAAACAATGCATATGGCATTTGTCTTATTTCCTTGAATTAATATACTTTTGTGTGTATGCCAATTTTAAAAGTATATAATGTTATTTTCAAAATTTATAAATGTGAATATCTTATGATTAATAAGGTGATAAGCTTGCCGTTCTCGCTAGTTGTTCGGTTGGGGTTCAGGTGACTCACTCCACCGCCCGATGGTGGCGACCTGGTCGATAAGGTCTTGGGGAACATTCCTGAACGGGGTTGGAGCTCCCATGGTCACGCCCAGGGAGGGTTGCCACGCTGGTCGCCCCCTCCTCCCCCTTTTAGTTATCAAAAAAAATAAGGTGACAAGCTTGAAATTAATAACCATTACGTATAATGGAAGATTGGCCAAATATAAGTGACAATAATTTACCCTAGTGCAAGGCAGACGAGTGACACTAGAGAAGGAGAAGGAGAAGAAGAAGAGTGAAAGCAGGAAATTAATTCTTTTATAAACAGAGTACTAAAGATTATGTATTATTAAGCGTGAGTCAGGTGACCAGACAACTGGAGTGCTTTTTAAAGTGCTCTGCGCCGTTAACAAGAGTGAGAATATTGAAGAAGTTGCTCTTGAGACTATAGCAGCAGCAAGGACCCCATTTCATGACTAAGCACCAGAGGTAGGAGTTTTACTATGGCCAAAAGCTCATTCAAGCTCGAACATCCAATGGGTCTCCTACAATTATGAAAGTTCTATATATCATGCTTGTAAAGTGTTCGACCAATTGCCATAGAGAACTTTCATGATGATTTGTAACCTCAGATTTGATCAGTTTTGCAATTTCTTGCCTTATTTCCTGTTGGGGGTGCATGGCTATTCTTTGAGCTTTTGGATTGTGTTCTTCTCTACTTATTTCTGGGTTTGATCATTTTTAGAGGTGTTATTTTGCATTAGATCAATTCTGGTCAGTTTTTTGGTGATACAGCAGATTGTTATTCCTTGGTCTTTTTGCTGAGTTTTGCTAGGTGGTGCTCAGCTTGATTTTGGGCAGTTTCTATTCAGTTCTAATTGTGGCTCATATTGGTTGGTGGTGCTCTTGATTTCTAGGTGTTGATCTGGTCCTGTTTGTTTCGTTTTTTTATCACTGGAGTGTCGGACCTTGGTGGCCAGCCATTACTTGTTTCAACTTGTTTTATGTTTGCTGCATTTCTGGTTAGTTTTCGTTTGGTTTGAGGTAGTGCTTAGCCTTGCTTTTAAGCATGGCTGAAGATATTTTTAGTCACAAGGATTTATTTTCCTTTTATAAGAAAGTTTCAGGTCCATTTACGATTGATGGCTCTTTGTTTGGTAAGAGTTCCGATGAGGGCTTCAATGCTACTACTCGTGGTAATGTTGGACTTTCAATGGCTATTTTGAATTCTAGTAGCCATGTGGACGTGTTCCTTGGTTAAGCCTCAAGCTGAAGTTTCTATACCTCATGCTTCTATTATTGCTCTAGAATGGTCCAAGCCAATTATTAAGGACAATTATGTTTGTGTAAAGGTGAATGAGTAAGTTCTAAAGAAAAAAATAGAATTGTGTAAATTTTCGCTTATTGGACGTGTTTTTTTATCCAAAGGTGAGTCTCATTGGAAACTTGCTGATCTGAGATTAAAGCTCCAATCACTTTGGCATCTTACCTTCCCATGGTGTCTCATCTCCTTAGGTAAAGGATTTTACCATATTCTTTTATCTTCAGAAGATAAAAAAATAAAAGTGTAGGGCTTGGGATCCTTAAATTTAAAACCAGAGGTACTGCGCCTTCAACCTTGGCATCCAAACTTTATTCCTAATACCCAAAGTTCAACCAATACTCAAGTTTGGGTACGCTTTCATGAATTGTCTTAGGTATACTGGGATCGTCAAATTCTATCTGATCTGGCTCATAGAGTTGGAGTTCCAATTCTTTTTTATGAGATGACACTTAAAGGTGAGTTTGACCATTTTGCTAGGATTCTCATCGATATTGATTTATCACATCCCATTTCAGATTCTTTAATAGTAGAAGTTGGGAGTGATTCTTTCTTTATCCCTTTAGAGTATGAAAGACTTCCAGACTTTTGTTCTTCTTGTAAAACTATTGGTCATGCAGCTTCTTCTTACAGGCGTGGCCAAAAGGTTGGGACTACACTTGAGGGTGATTCCAAGTTGACTCGAGGACGGTCTAGATCTCGTAAAGTTGTTTATCGACCTGTTACTAAGTCTCCTAAGAATAACGTGATTACCACTAAATACTAGTTACTATCGAGGTACCCATTAAGAATTCTTTCTCAATTTTGAAAATAGATCTTGGTACATATGGGAAAGTTGTTGAAGTTGAGCTTGAAAAAGGAAAGAAGGAGCTTTAGGGGTGATGATGGCTTTCTAAAAACTCTCAGGATATTATGAGTCCTAGTGGCTCTAGGGACCCCATTCATTATTTGGAATCCCCATGAAAACTTTCCAGTTCTTCTAGGACAGAGGATTTTGATCCAAAAGTTCCTTTTAGTAAGAAAGATGAGGTTGAAAAGGTAGATGAGGCTCTCCCTGGTAATATGAATGTCTTTGTTCATGAGATTTCAGATGATTCTAGTGGTACTCTGGCCACTTCTATATGTACTAGATCTTTGACTCCAGTGTTACCTCCTCAGGTTGCTCAGCGACTTGTTTCCAAATAAAGGTAATTTTCTAGAATTGTAGAGGTATTTCAAATAGGAATGTCCAAGTGACTTTTAGAGACATTTTTTTTCGTTATCGTCCTGATCTAGTGTGTTGGGCTGAGCCTCTTTGTTCCTTTGATGCTATTTTGGATTCATTCTAGGCTAGTCTTGGCTTGACTTTAGTTTGTACTAATAAGGTGGATACTCCAATTATTTGGGTTTTTGCTTTGCTTAGATCTCAATGGCCAGTGGTTTTTTGTAATCATATCAATATATTTCTCTTGATGTTGCAGTGGGTTTGGTAATGGTTCGTTACTCTTTTGTGTATGGTGCTTCTTCTTATACTTCTAGGAGGGATCTTTGGATTTCTCTTTTGGACATTGCTGCTCCTCTTTGGTGTGTTATGGGTGACTTTAATGTCGTTTTGGATTCTTATTAAACTACTTGTATCTTACTCTACTTCTTGCTTTGAGTTTGCTGGTTTCCTTGTCGCCTCTTCTTTAGTTGATTCAGACACTAGAGGGGCCTTTTATACTCGAGTTAAAAGGGGAGCGAGAGGTCTTGTTCTTTTTCGTTTGGACAGGGCTTTATGTTCTTCTAGTTTCATTGATCTTTGGTCATTTTTATCTTGTAGTATGTTGCCTTGTCTTCATTCTGATCATTATCCTCTTCTCCTGTTTGGCCAGTATTTGGGATTTTCTCTACCTCGGCCTTTTCATTTCCAAAATGTTTGGGTGGAGGATCCCACTTTTTTTACCTTAGTTTCTAGTCTTTGGTCTTCTCCAGTTTTTGGTTGCCCTACCTCTTGTCTTTTGCATAAACTCAAGCTTCTCAAGACTGCTCTTCGTGCTTGGAATTGGGAGGTATTTAGGGATTTGTCTTCCAAAGTTACTCGAGCTTCTGATAGAGTTACAGATATTCAAAATAGGTTGCATGCTAAAGGTTTTTCTGAAGAGATTTTTTGAGAAGAATTTGATGCTTTGGTAACCTTGATAATGCCTTGATTTTGAAAGATTCTTTTTTATGGGACAACTGTCGTATTAAATGGCTTGAAGGTGGGGACCGTAATTCCTCTTTTTATCATGCCACTCTGAAATGTCGAAAAGCCAATAAACCTCTATCCTCTCTGGTGATTGATGAGGAGATTGTGACTGATCCGACTTGTATTGCTGCTCATGTTGTTGATTATTATGCCTTTCTATTTTCTGAGCCTACTCACTCCTTAGGTGACTTCTCTATTTTTCATGAGCATGTCCCTAGTTTGGTTATTCCGATAGATAATACAACTTTATTGAATCTTCCTCTAGAGCAAGAAGTTCGAAACACAGTTTTTGATATAGATCCTTCTAGTGCGCCAAGTCCGAATGGATATACTGGGAAATTTTTTCATTCTTGTTGGTATATCATTGGTGATGATTTTTTTTTTCAGCAGTCTAGGAGTTTTTTATACTGGTAAGATGTTCCCTGGTATTAATTCTAATTTTATGATTCTTATTTCGGAGGTCACTGAGGCTAATAAGATAAATTTTATGATTCTTATTTCGGAGGTCACTGAGGCTAATAAGATAGAGCAGTTTCAGCCAATAGTTTTGGGGAATGTCTTCTTCAAGAGGTCACTGAGGCTAATAAGATAGAGCAGTTTCGGCCAATAGTTTTGGGGAATTTCTTCTTCAAGATTATCACTAAAATCTTTGTTACTAGACTGGGTCCTATCAGCTTTCGAATTATTTTTTCGAATCAGTTTAGGTTTATTCAAGGTAGGCAGATGGGTGAATGTATTTTGAGAGCCTCGAAAAATTTTAATTCTTTCGGTAAATCGGCCTTTGGTGGTCATGTTACTTTAAAGATTGACATTCGCAAGGCATTTAACTCTATTCGTTAGTCTTTTGTTTTGGAGGTTCTTTGGTCCTTCGATTTTTCGCCTAACTTCATTGACTGGGTTTTAGTTATTTTTAACTCTGCTCGAACTTCAGTGCTTCTTAATCGGGTTCATCATTGCTACTTTCCTTGTTCTAGAGGAGTAAGGCAGGGTGAACCTCTTTCTCCTTTACTGTTCTATCTGGCAGAGGATTTTCTGCCGTTACTTAGCTCATTTATTCAGCTTTGGAGCAATGGATTCTATTTCCCCGCCTCGTGGTAAGCATGCCTTGACGTATTTTTTATATGCAGATGATGTCTTTATTTTTTGTCAAGCTTCTCCTAAGAATTTGAGAGCTATTCATTTGGTCTTGAGTTGTATGCTAATCTTTTAGGCCAAGTGATTAATTGGGAGAAGTCTAATATCTATTTTGGTAAGGGAGTTTCCTCTGCCAGAATTTGGGATCTGCTCTTTATTTGTGGCATGAAGAGAGGTGGTGAATCTTTGCATTACTTGAGAGTTTCTTTGTTTGTGGGCGTTCCGCGACAACGATGGTTGATTCCTTGAATAGACAGTCTGTTGGCTAGATTTCAGTGTTGGATGGGTTTGTCACTTTCTTTGGCTGGCATAGTGGCTTTGGTTAGTTTTGTGGTTTATGGATCCCTTATTCATTCTTTCCAGATTTACAGATAGCCAAGCACTTTATTGCGTAAAATGACGAAGGTAATCTAAATTTTCATTTGGTCCTGATCTATTCTCTAAAAGAAGCTAATTCAAGTTTCTTGGAAGAAATGTTATCGTCCTAAGGAGGAGGGTGGTTTGAGTTTACGAGATTTATCTCTTCTTAACAAAACTCTTCTTAAAAAGTTTGCTTAGAGAGCTTTAACAATTGATTCAGATTTATTTGATTATCTCTGTGCTCTCTTTTTTCATGGAAATGGTGAATTTTGGTATCAGATCAAGGCTTCTATTTAGCCTAGACTTCGTCCTTTATGCCAAAAGTTTGCGTGAAGAATCCTGTTGGCTGATTGGTAGACACTCCAAGGCCAAATTCTGGATAGATAATTGGCTGGGCTCCCCCTTGTTTGATTTGATTTCTTCTCCTATGGATTTTGATCCTCCTTTGGAGAGTATTATTCGAGACCTTTTTTACGGACTCAGGATGGCTTCTTCCCTCAGTTTTTAAGGATCATTTTCCGGCCATTGTAGATATTATTGAATCAGTTGTCTGTTTAGATAGTCCAGATACCTTACATTTGATGGGTTCTTTGGATGACTCTGTTTCTTGTTCTGATGCTTGTCTTTCAGTTTCTAGCTCTGGAATTATTTGCTCTTGGGAAAAATAGATTTGGACTTTTTTTATTCCCCCGACGAGGTCATTTTTACTTTGGTAAATTCTTCATAATCATCTTCCGACTGCGACTTCTCTGATAAGGCGATGTTTTAATCTTCTGTCATGTTGTTGCGTTTGTCGTTCTTTAGTAGAGGACCTTTCCCATTTGTTCTCTACTTATCCTTTTGCCTAGCAGCTTTGGTCAGCTTTATCATCCATCTGTCGTAATCCCATTTTTCTGAAAGGATCTGTGGTGGATCTCTGGGATATAGCGCAGTATTATTTTTTGAGTCCTCAGCTTCGTGCTTTTTGGAAAGTAGATCTAATATCTGTTTTTTGGATTATTTGGCATCTTCGGAATCTGGCTCTTATTGAGGATAGGAAACCTTCTATCTCTTCTGCTATTGCTCTCTTATGGCGTTTTATTAGAGAGGTTGAGTTCCTGGTTTCAGATTCTATGTTTAATTCTATGACTAAGCTTTTGATTTTGTGGAAGATTTGAATCAGGGAGAGGCCACGTAAAGCACCTAACATTATTGAAATTGTTTGGAGACCTCCCTTTTTTTCTTAGGTAAAGGTTAACATTGATGGTTCTGTTTTTGGCACTCCTAGTTTTTCTGGGTGCTCCAAGGTGTTTCGGACTTATCAGGGGTTTGTTCGTAGTTGTTTTTGTATTCCTTTGGAAGTATGTTATGCTTTTGAGGTTGAGTTGGCAGCAGCTATTTATGCGATTAACTTTGCTTAGAAGTATGGTTGGAAGCGTCTATAGATGGAAAGTGACTCTGCTTATGTGGTTTCTATCTTGATGACTCGTTCCTTAAAAGTTCCTTTTCGATGGAGATCAACTTGGATAGGGCCTTGAGTTACATAGCTAATATGAATTTTGTGGTGACTCATATTTTTTGTGAGGGTGATCGAGTTGCTGATGCATTGGCTTCTCGAGCTCCTTCCATTGTCTGTTCTACTTGGTGGTGGTCGGCTCCCTCTTTTATTTCTTCTTTTGTTTATGACGATTGTATTACGAAATCGAGTTATAAGTTTTGCTGATTTTTATTCTGTTCATGTTTTTAGTCTTTGAGAGGTCAAGTTTTTATCCTCCTCTGACTAGGTGTTATCTTTTTTCCTTTCTTTTTTATTAAAGTTTCCCTCGTACTGTCGAGGTTCAGCTAAGAAAAAAATTACCCTAGTGCAAAGTAAACATTTAGGTAATATTTAAGAATATTTGCCCAAGTTAATTAAAAGCTAACGATTAATGTTGGACTATAATTTAAGAGTATAATCTAAATTAAATCCATTAATACACATAAGAGACAAATAGGACAATTGTAGGGCCAAGATCAAAAGATAAATGACCAATCCAATGGTAAGAGTTTAAACATGAGATCAATAATTGAGATGGCTTGGAGCCCAATAAATGGTCAATATTATAGGTGGAAGGAGACAAAATAGGGTTTTAACCACATGAGATCAATGGTAGAGATGGCTTAGAGTCAAAACTAACGGTCAATACTGGGGGAATAAGAAGACAAAAATAGGGTTTTGACCGATTTTAAATTAGGTCAAATTAAGAAATAATTTTGAATTTTGTTAAAATTCAAATAAATAGTAAAATAAGTAATAGGATAAAAAGGGAGTTAAGACGCAAGTATGGTGCATAGGCAAAAGGAGAAATGCATGAAAGTGACATGTAAGGTTCTTCATTTTATATGATTTATGGGTTTGAGTACAAATAGTTAAGGATAGTTTTTTTACTCATTTCCTCCATTGTACCAAAGAAAAGAAACGAAAAGAAAAAAAAAAAAAACTCTCCTTCTCCCTCTCCCTCTCCCTCTCCCTCTCCCTCTCCATTTTTCTTCCTCAATAACTCTCTCAAAAATTTTAAACACACCCGCCACTCATAACCTATATATAGTGAAGGAAGACACTAAAGCATTAGAAGAGGTTAGAAGTGCTCTTGAGGTAAAAGGCTCTTTTTTTTTTTAGTTAGTGAGTTTACTCCTTTAAGTTTATAGTATTCTTATGTCACAAATATCTTCTTGATAGTATTTGGTGGCTATCTTCCTTGAAGGCGAGAGCTTTATCAAGAAAGCATCGAACTCTAGAGAAAGTAAAAGCTTTAAACCTATATGTTGATTCTTTAGTTTGTTGTAATTTTTTTGTGCATTATTTCTAGAGTAGTTAGAGATTCTAAGACGAAGTAGATATTATCATTATGTAGTAATTAGAATTTATCTTATAGCATGTTCATAAATTTTTCTTAGTATAAAGGTTGTGATTTTTTATGGTTAGAAAAATAAAACTGTATGATATTAAAAATACTTAAAGTGTGTTACGATAACTTAGAATATCACTATAATATCCCTAGGAACCTTAAAAGTTGGCTTTATTCTTAGTAGAAAAAGATTGGTATGTGAAAACACCAAGAAACACAAACTTCTAGTGAAATTGGTATTTTTGCAAATAGTTCCAAGTTTTGACCATTTCTGTAAATAATTTCAGAAAGTGGTAAAAATCTAACTGCTTTAGAAAAGCTGGACAGATTCGTAATTATGGCAAAAAGTGAATTTTTAAGAAAAACCTACTCTTTAAGAGCCAAAAATCTTATAGATGATCAAGTAAATTATTAGGTTAAATTAATTGCCCAAATTAGATTTAGATGGGTTAGAGTGTAAGCTCAAACTAGTTTAAATGACTAAGTGGGCTTGACCACCTTAGTAAACATAAATGGGTTAGAGTGTAAGCTTAAAGTTTAAATGACAA
Organism: Trema orientale; assembly: GCA_002914845.1. Lineage (NCBI taxonomy): Eukaryota > Viridiplantae > Streptophyta > Magnoliopsida > Rosales > Cannabaceae > Trema > Trema orientale. Next base: position 71,295 of record JXTC01000669.1, read on the forward strand.
TGGGCTTGCCCCACCTTAGGAAATATAAATGGGCTAGAGTGTAAGCTCAAATTAGTTTAAATGACTAAGTAGGCTTGACCACCTTAGTAAACATAAATGGGTTAGAGTGTAAGCTTAAAGTTTAAATGACAATGGGCTTGCCCCACCTTAGGAAATATAAATGGGCTAGAGTGTAAGCTCAAATTGATTTAAATGACTAAGTAGGCTTGACCCACCTTAGTAAACCAAAATGGGTTAGAGTGTAAGTCCAAATTGATTTGAATGACTAGTGGGCTTGACCCACCTTAGTAAACTTAAATGGGCTAGGGTATTAAACCCATGAAAATGATTAATTAAATTTAATTGATTTAAATAATGAGTTAAGGTTGATTAAGTAAGATCATTAATTAAGTTTAACCAATTCAAGATGATTAGGGTGAAGTGATTAAGCTTTAATTAATTAAGGTAGTGATCTAGGATTAATTAATTATTAATATAATTAATTAAATTTAATTAATATGAGGTAATTAAAAGTAATTAAATAAGTTTATTTAATTAGTGTAATTAATTAAGTTCAAATAATTAAGATAAGTAAGTAGGTTTAACTAATCAAGATAATTACTTAGACCTAATTAGTCTTTTTATAATTAAAATGATTAATTAAGTTTAATTAGTTAATTATTTTTAATTAATTAAACTTAATTAATTAAATAAGACTAAAAGAGAAATTAAAAATCAATTAATTAATTAATTAGAAACCAAAATGATTAACAAACTAATTAGTTAAGTCTAAGTAATTAATTAGATTGAAGTTAATTAAATCCAAGTTAGTTGACAAGGGAATTCAAGTCAAATAATAAGATCCAAGTTGACAACTTAGCTTTAGGAAGAACTATGGGAAATTAATCAAGAATAATAATAAAGTGTGGAATTAACTACTTAAATTGACCGTATGGGCTAAGGAAAACTAACTAAGCCAATTAATATAAAAACAAAGTCTCTAAGTACTAAGAACTTAGTCATAAGAAATTGAGACAACTCATATATGTTGGCCTACTTTGATTATTGTCGATTGAAGTAAGCCATTAGACTAATGACGGTGTTCCGAACCTTCAGCTTAAGGTACTTAATTATAACAAGACTTTTAAAATCAACTTAATAAGTCTAAGATAGAGAACCCGGAGTGAATTGCTTATGCACCTAAACTCGATGGGAGAAATAATCTTAGTCTACAATTGTAATTTGAGTTGACCATGTCAAATACTCTCATACAATGAATTAGATTGAGACTTAATTCACCTAAACCAACCCGAATTTGTCGAGAAGCCTTAGGAGTAATAGCTAGATGATTTTGAGTCTATTCTAACCTTAAGGGTGTACCTACACTAGGGCGAATCCCCGCTCTCAGCGTGCTAGGAAAGTTGAGCTAGCTTAAGAGACTCTCCATGTAAGTACATTCTCACCTACGATATGGATAGTTTCGAAAAAATGCTTTGTATGAGATATAATATATTTCAAATAATTATATATGATATCTTGCCTACTTTTTTTACTGTGTGTATGGTTTGTATATGTTGTGCCTACTTTTTTTACTATTTGTATGGTTTGTATATGTCGTGAAATTTGTAAATGCAAGTGCACACTATCATAACAAGTAATATAGTAGTGAGTATGAGTATCGTTCCACGAAGACTGTTGATTTATTAAGTACCGAAATTTAGCTAACCTAATTTTATTCGAATTAATCGACTAAAGAAAAATTAAATTAAACTAAATTAAATTAAAACTAAAAATAAACTAAAAGCAATAAAAATAAAGGAGAACAAAAATTAAAAGCGAAAAATAAAACAAGATGTAAATCAATGAAATTAAACCTAGGGTTTCCAATTTCACCGTAACTAATCCACTCTAAAATTATCTATCTCTTTAGTTTAAAATTATCCTCCGAGTTGATAGTCGAGATTCCCTAATTTATTCACTATCCTCTCCTGAATTCAAGAAAAAAATACCCTTAATTACTAATTCACTATATTCATATGTAAATTAAACTAATTAAGAATTCATTACGATCTATGGAAACTCATGTAGCGACTATGCAAACCATGTAAATATATTCTTATTTTACATGTAATTTATGGCTCTCAATCCAAAGAACTAGACAGATAAATCTCCTTTCTGTTTAATTATGATTAGTAAATCATCTATTTAATAGCTAATTAAATAGAGGCATTAAGAACATAATTGAAAACTCAACCAGGAAAAATAATTCATGGACTAAATTGGAAAAAAAATATTAAAGCATCATAGTTAGGTTATATTATAGCCCTATAAAAAAATCTATAGCATAATTAAACTAAAAAAAACATAATATTAAATGTAAACATCCTAAGAAAATAAAATTCTAAAACTGAAAAATAAAATCAAACTAGAAAAAATCACGATTGAAGAACCTCCACTCTAATGCTCTGTCTCCTACTGACTTTCTCTCTCTGGACTATTGTATTTCTCTCTTTAGAATGGTGTACTTTTTCTCATCTCCCGTAGTCCTTTTATAGCTTAGGAGAGAATATTTTTGTGTTATACACGGATTCCTATACTCAAATATAATTGACTGAGTGATGTGTCAATCTCCATTTCAATCTCTGTCACTTTCTCTCTCTTTCTTCTTCTCTCACATTTTTATACAAAATCTGATACTTAAGCAATAATCCTGCATGGAGGAAACGGTAGGCTCGGCACCAATCTAGATATTGATTGGCTCTTCAAAAAGCTAGAGTAACGAGGCTGACGTGGCACAATATTACGGAGAAAAAACCGAGTGCAAGAGAACTACGAAGCACCAGATCAGACATCAAAGCTATCCCACATCAGCTTTCTTCCGTGTGGGGCCCAGCTATCAGCTGCTCCAGCCGTCCACTCGCCTTCGTCTGCGCGCGATCTAACGGATGAAACAACGAGTGCACTTCTTTGCATATTCGCGCACCTGGAGCTCCCAATTCTGAATTTTTTTTTCTTTTCCTTTTCTTTAATTAAAATCAATTTAAAAACGTAGTTAACCTATATCAAAATAACTTTACTTAATTAAATACCTAAATAAAATTAAATAATACGAAATAATTTTAAATAATTAAAAACCTAATTCAACACAAAATAACTTAAATCAAAATCCTAAATCTAATAAAAATCTAATACAAATTAAATTAACTTAAACTAACCAATTAAAAGTAAAATTCCTAAACCTAATAAAATAATATAAAATTAAATAAAACTAAATCTAAACCAAAATAAAATAAAAACAACTTAAATTACTTAAAATATAAATTAAAATTACTCTAAGATACAAATTTTTAATTAATAAAAGACACAATTAACCCTATTTTCATAGAGTTATTATACCCTCCAAACTTAAATTTTTGCTAATCCTCGAGCAAAAGAAAAAAAAAAAATCTTAACAAAATTCTAAACACCTAAAAATGACCAAACTATGACCGAGTTCAACTCTCAAAACTTGCCTCAAAGATTTTACATATTATGAAACTCAAGGAAAAACTCTGAACACTGTAAATGATCTAGAATTTTAATTCAAATGCCAGTCTAATTCCACTACAGATTCCTTGAGTGTATGTGTGTGAATAAATAACTACATTTAATCATATGTAACTCGGATTAGTTTATGCGAATAAGTAACACATATCTCTAAATAGAATTTATAAACTCCATAAGTCTATTTTTCATACTACTCTCCACTAATATAGACAAACGCTGCACTAAAGATCATTAGGACTTTATTAAGCTTGTAATGTATGGCTAAGGTAACATGTAGGATAATAGATATTTTTGTGGCTCAAATCACCCTCAGCACATAAATTATTCTAGGATCTTTATAGAATTTTGCTTAACACTTTGTTGATATAACACCTCTAAATTTATTTTTAACTTTCTTCTTTCACTCTACATTTTTTTTATTGAAGTACTATATCCAAACTTATGATTTTTCAATCTCTCTTTTTTTTTTCCCATTTTTTTCACCACAACTTTTTTTCTCTTTCTCTTCTTTTTTTTTTTTTTGGAACAAGGGTATAATACTTTCTCTCTTTTTTTTTTCTTTGTCTCAACAAAAATTTTCTCAACACCACCATTCCTCTCATATCACATAACTCAATAATATTTTCAACAAAGATCACATGTACTATCGGGTGTAAGATAAAATCTTGAAAACTTTTTAAAGCTAGGCTACAAATATGAGTACCAAAGAAGAGGTCAATATAGGCTCAATTGGGGTAAACTAGGGATATAAGTGTCAAGAGTAGGCTTGAAAGGCTCAAACCATCTAAAGATGGCTTAAATCATATCTCTAATGCAATATAGTTTAGGATTTCACCTCAAACAGTAATCAAACAGGTTCTAGAGTTTATTAATGAGATTTCAAAACTTTCTCTAAGTAAACAAAACAATTAAATGCAACTATCTATGTGCTCAAAATTTATAAGGAATCATAAGTAAAATCAAACTAACACAGAATCAAGCACACAGACAAAAATAACATTTATCATTCTCCTAAGAATTTTATTCAGTTAAATCAAGGTCTTATCATTGACATTCGATCATCAAACTAGGTCATAAAAACTAAACTAACTATTTTTTTTATTTTTTCAATTTTTTATTTTTTTTGTTGAAAAGTACTCCCTACCCCTAAACTTAAAATTAACATTGTCCCTAATGTTAAAAATAAAAGAGAAAGTAAAAGAAAACTCTCTCAAATTTTCACACGCAAGTAGAGGCTTCCAGTTGAATCGTTGAAATCTATATATCGATCCCCAAAATTATGTAAGAACCCAAGATGCACAAAAATAAAACAAAGAAAATATAACAAAAGAAAGAAACCTAAAAATTCAAAATTAAAAAGAAAAAGACATAGATCATGGGTTGCCTCTCAAGAACCGCTTGGTTTATAGTATTGACCCGATCTCTTTAACAGCACATTCATGGCGTTCACATAAGTATCACCTATGTATACATATCGACATTGAGAAGGCAAAGGTTTATGCTTAAGTGTTAGAGGCTTTTGGATGGATGGTAGTAGTATAAGAGATTCTTTCCCAAGTTTCTTAAATTTCGGCTTTCTCCCATGGACAAAACTTGGCAAAGCTATCAAGTAGTATGTATCCCCCATAGTCTCTCCTTTTTCAGCTTTGGTTGCCTCAAAGTAGACCATCCAAGCTTCTGTTGGCACTTCTGTATGCTCATCTTTGAAGGATTCAGCTAGTTGTGGCTGTGGTATGGTTGAACTTATTTCTTCAATGTCCATGGCAGTATTTTCAAATTACTCCATATTGTCCTCATCCATTTCACTTAGAAATATTGATTTAGAAAGAACAATGAAAGCTTGTGTTTCTATAGACTTTTGCAAAGCATTTTCTGGCTTATAGAGTTATTCACTACTCTCAGGTATAATCTCTATATCTTCATTTTTTAGATTGGTCTCAAAATTGCTCAATAAAGATTCTTGTGGTCTTTCGGATAAAAGAGTTCTCAATTGATCCATTTGCTCATCAATGTATTGAGATGCTGCATCTCGATTTGCAATGAACTGAGATATCGTTTGGGCAAGTTTGGCAAGGGCATCTTCCAAATATACCTTCTTCTCTTGTTGTTGAAATCCCAGTGAAAGATTCATCATGTGTTGATTGTTCTGTGAGAAATCTAAATGATTCTGCCACTCGGGAGTATATGTGTTGCGATATAGATTATGTTGTTATTGGAAGTCTGACACATAGTTAGTTTATTCAGTAGTATACGGTATAAACGAACTTCCAAATTGGCAATTAGCTCTCATATGGTTCCCTCCACATAATTCACACACTTCATATAGAGTGTGAATGGTGTTTACTCCAACATAATTCATATGTTGCTATTGGAAGTCTGACACATAGTTGGTTTATTTAGTAGTATACGGTATAAACGAACTTCCAAATCGGCAATTAGCTCTCATATGGTTCCCTCCACATAATTCACACACTTCATATGGAGTGTGAATGGTGTTTGCTCTTAAATTATCTAACTGCCTCGACAAAGTAGCAATTTGAGCAGACAAAGCAGAGATGGCATCAGTTTTATAGACTCCGACGGCTCTCTTTGGCATGGAATGTTCTGTCGGATACTAATAATGATAGGCCACTGCTTCTATTAACTCGTATGTTTCATCAACTGATTCTGCATACAAAGATCCACCAGCCACTCCACCAACCATATTTCTGGTTATGTAGTTCAATCATTGTAGAACGTTTGAACCTGTAACTACTTTGGCATTCTATTATATGGAGCCTACTTTAACATCTTCTTATACCTTGCCCATGCTTTAGATAGGGACTCCATGTCATATTCGTTAAAGGTATTAGTGTTATTCCATATCTTAGTCCCCTTTTTTTTTTTAGCACCAACTATGAACACCTGAAAAATCAAAACTAGAGACAACATAAAAATATAAAAATAAAAATTCAAATTAAAATTAAGGATACTTAATATTGATATTAATAAGATCTAAACAATCTCCGGTAACGGTGCCAAAAACTTATTGTGAATTTATAAACGTAAGTGCACGCTATCATAACAAGTAATATAGTAGTGAGTGCGAATATCGTCCTACGAAGACTGTTGATTTACTAATACCGAAATTTTTAGCTAATCCTAATTTTATTTAAATTAATTGACTGAAGAAAAATTAAATTAAATGAAATTAAATTAAAACTAAAAATAAACTAAAAGTAATAAAAATAAATGAGAACAAAATTAAAAGCGAAAAATAAAACGAGATGTAAATCAATGAAATTAAACCTAGGATTTCCGATTTCACCGTTACCAATCCACTCTAAAATTATTTATCTCTTATCAAAATTGTTCAAAAAGTCATTTTTACCCTCAAAACTCATAAAATATAAACAAATATTAGAAATAAAATAATTTAAATAATTAAAAGCACTTAAAATAAAGGAGAAAAAAAGACAAAACAACATTTTTTTGTTTACTTTTGTCATTCATTTTTGAAAAAAATTTAAATTGTTTGTAGCTTCAGTAATTATTATCTATACTTAAAATGATTAAAGAAAAAAAAAAAAAGACAAAACGAGAAATTTTTTAAAAATTGTCATTCTCTTTTTTTTTTTCATTTTAATTTTTTTGAATGGTTTAAACTCCTGAATAAAAAAGGAAATTCTTTTTTATCTTTTGCCATTCTTTTATTATTTTTATTATTAATTATATTAAATAATTTAAACTCTCTTCTTTTTCAATAGTTATTATTTTCACTTAAAATAAATTTTTTTAAAGAAAGATAATAATAATTGAGTTTCAATATTTATTATTTTTAAGATACCTTATGAGTTTGAAAGGTAAAAATGTCGTTTTCAACAAGCTAAAGTTTCAGTTTCGAACAAATTTTATACGAAAATACAAAAAAAAGTTTTGATTTCATATAAATGAAAAGATGCGGATTTGTTTTTGCTAAAACACCAAATGTACATACTATCTCTATAAATAAGGGATATTTACATCTAGGGGGTCTAATAAATCTATAATAATGAAAAATGTACTCATCTATAAATATTTTTAAAACTTGCCCCCATTCTATGTCATACATTTAAAATTACTTAAATACCCTATTCTTTAACAAACCTAATGCTGGTTATAATTTACGAAAAACTTGACAAAATCAAAGAAGAGCGGAAGTATGGAAAACAAAAATTTTTCCGGATAATAGTTTTTTATAAAAACTTTTTAGGATCTTAGTTATGGTCTAAACACATACAATAGGATTGTACCTCTACCTTTTCAGCTTGTTTTCTCTTTTGTGTAATTGACCAAAAAACTGCTTTAGTCAATTTGGCTAATATCATACAGTTCAAGATGTTGATGTAGGTTGGGAACCCAAAAGGACATATTTAATTCAAGCTCCGGTAGGCAAAGACCTAGTTCTAATTAACTCTTAATACAAGTGTACTTATACTACTGGTTATGGACTTATTCCACTTAATGTCCAAACTACACTATTGAATTAAATAAATATCACAAGATACTCTATAGACACCAATCCAGTAGGTATTTTTTTTAGTCATTGGATCATTGATCTAATGGCTACAATAATTTGAGGAGTTAGAAAAAAATTAATAAAAATAAAATACACATTATTTAATATTTTTCTTTCTCCACCTTTTACTATGAAAAAACGTGTGTGATCAATTTTAATTGGGCAAAATAATACTTATAGATAGGTAAAAAAAAATACCTATTGGATTGGGAACCATACTTTTTAATTGAAATTATGTCCATAGGTAATTAATATTTGTATGTATATCCCCACATGAATAGTGAAAATTGGAATAAGAAAAAATTACCGTTTTTCTTTTCTAATTATATTTTTCAATTTCTTGATACAAGGCTAAATTTAATGGATGATTAGACCTACCAAAAGTCTTTAATTAATAAAATATATAGTTTTATTAATTACTTGGCTAAGGTTTAAATAATCGAAGTTTCTATAGCTCCTCAAGATAGTATTCATTTTTCTATATAATAGAGTTGTAGATTCCATATGTATAAGCTTATCTTTCTAATGCCCATAATAATGCATTACCAAAATACCAGGGTCTAGATTGTCAATTTTATGATCCGTACCTTTTAACATATCAAATAATACAAGTTATAAACGCAGGTTCGTCACTTACTTCAGGATTAGGAAAGATATGCGTTATTTATCAAGTTTGTGAGAATATGTTCTTGTCAACGACACTTATTATAGATTACGACATACGATATATGCACAAAGTCTTACAACACGATCTGAGAGAAGTGTCTAGCTTTTTTTGTTAGTTGTGAACAATCTTATCTGATTTAATTAGAGAAAATATGTCTTAACTTTAATAAATGACTTTATTAAAATATTTCTCTAATGAATAAATCATGGAACTTTTTGATATTTACTACTGTACCAATAATCAAAATATTATCACAAATACTATACATGAAATACCACTTTATTAGATATCCAAAATATTCAATAAATATCTATAAATAATAAACGCTTTTTGGGCGTAATTCTAACAATCTCCCACTTGCACAAAAAGTAATTAATTACATCTTTCGCATCCCTAAAGCTATAAGGTGACCCTCAAAGCTCTTGCCAGGTGTAACACCTCCTTAGCTATACTATAACTCTTTAAAATAAAAAAAGTTCAGAGTACAAGAACCTTTACTAAAACCATAAGCTATAAATAATTATTTTTTTTACATAAAAATATGACATGCCTCATGAAAATGATATGAGCAAACTTTCAAATATACAAGGCTCATTGTCATAGATGTAACACCATTAGCATATACAATCATATGTATATATGTTCTTGTGATGCTGAAGTAGGATTCTACTTACCTTGTAACTGAGAATAGAAAAGAAAGTGAAAGATAGATTTCCCTTTTCAAGGAGCTTGATGTGCTTAGGTGTCTATTGTATACAATTCCATCCAATTCAAGAATAAAATACAAGTACGTATAATCAAGAAATATTTCTACGAGAGAAAATAAATCATAAAATATTCTCATTCCTATAATCAGATTATTAGCTACACTTTCTAAATATAATATGCCTCAATACAAATTTGCTCTCTTTCATGAAAGCAATATAGAGAAAATTGAAATGTTAAAAATTCCAAGAACTTTAAAGATTAATGCAAAAACTTAGACTCCAAAACTGTAAATATAAAAGTCAAAGTACGAAAGTCATTATCATGAAATCACATCTAAAATAATACAAAGGTTTGGATGCTAGTTACAATTGGTCCTGCAAAAACAATCTTAAAGTACACAAGCATCATCATGTTAAGATACATATTTAATATCCTTTTTATAATTGACTACTAAACTTTTGAATTGGTAGAGTTCCATATAATTTATGCAATTCACAATATATAATGAAATAAACTAGTTCATAATCATCAATTCCACATATAGACTTAAAAAGCAATCATTAAATCTTCTATTTAAAATTTGAAATTGGCATGTTATCTACTGCCTTTAGAAAATAGATAAAATATCACTAAACTTTAAAAACATTACACATATCTATAATTGTAGAATTGGTTCTCAAACTAATTAAAACTTGAAGAAAGAGAATGACCTTTTCTGATTTCTAGTTAATAAATAATCAACAATAATTAAAGAAACGTGGAAGAATAAGAATACATATAAAAGACAATATCAAAATCTATAAATCATTCTCACCTTTATTGCAGATTACTATAGCAATCCAAAAGATTCCATTCAATTTTTAGTGACGAGAAGGGTAAAAGTGCTTTCAGTTTTGGGGTATTAATACATCTCTTGATCTTGCTAATTAATATGAGTAATAAGATAATGAAAGGGAAGTTTTATACGGCTAGTCTACTAAATAGAGAAGTGAGGAGAGTATTGCCGACTTAGTTGTACACTCTTTACTAAGCACAAAGTGAGGCAGTTACTTTATTTTACATGACATAGAGCTGCTTAGCATTAGGTTTGTCATTTATCTAAATATATATTCATATTGAAATATCAAGAGTTAACAATTACAAATATCACCAAGTATTAAAAAAAAACTTTTGCAATAATACCCATAACATAGTTCAGTATCTTTTTTTTTTTCCCAAATAAACATCACAACTTATGATTGAACCCTTTACCTATAAGCACATCAAATTTTTCCTTAAATTTAAAATCGATCATTCATTGTACATATAAACTAGAAAATATTTGATTAGTCAATAAAAAAAGTTTTAATCATTGAAATAAGACTCGCTTTAGCATTTTATCGATAACAATATATATAAACATGTTAAAATTCCATGGCAACATGTTTATTATTAGCTAAATGCATTTATGAGAACTTTGGACACTACAATTCTCCCCTCCTTATAAAATTTCGTCCTCGAAATTTAACGTATTGAATAGTTCTGGATATTTGATTCCAATTTCTTTCTCCTATTCCCACGTGGCTTCCTCTATTAACTGATTTCTCTAGAGTACTTTCACCAAAGGAATTCTTTTGTTTCTCGGTCTTTCTCTTTCTTATCAAGGATTTGAACTGGCTTCTCTTCATATGTCAAATCTTGGCTTAGTTCCAGAGGTTCATAGCTTAAAACATGAGAAGGATTTGGAATATATTTTCTCAACCTGGAAACATGAAAAACATTATGTACCCCTGATAGTGATGGTGGTAATGCTAATCTATAGGCCTTGTTTCCAATTCTTTCTAATATTTGAAACGGTCCAATATACCTTGGGCTTAGCTTTCCTTTCTCACCAAATCTCATCATACCTTTCATTAGAGAAACTTTTAAAAAAATATGATCGCCAGCCTCGAATTCTACATCCCTTCTTCCTTTATCCGCATACTTCTTTTGTCTATCTTGAACTATCTTCATTCTTTCTCGAATCTTTTCCACAAGCTCTGTTATTTGTTGAATCAGTTTAGGACTAAGTAGTTTCTTTTCTCCAACTTCATCCCAATGGACAGGAGATCTACATTTTCTTCCATATAAAGCTTGGTAAGGAGCTATTTCAATCGTTACTTGGTAGCTATTATTGTAGGTAAACTCGACTAGAGCTAGATACTTATCCCAACTTCTTTGAAAATCTAGCAAACAAGCTCGGAGTAAATCCTCTAAAGTTTGAATTACCCTCTTTGATTGTCCATCAGCCTGTGGATGATTAGCTGTGCTAAATGCTAACTTAGTTCTCACAGCAGTATATAGACTTTCCAGAAAATAGAAGTGAACTTAGGATCTCTATTAGAAATAATAGATACAGGTATCCCATGAAGTCTAGCAATTTCCTATATGTACAACTGAGCGTACTGATCCATAGAATAGGTTGACTTAACTAGAAGAAAATGAGCTAACTTTGTTATTCTGTCCACAATCACCCATATAGAATTAAACTCTCATTGTACTCTAGGCAGACCAAGAACAAAGTCCATTGTAATCTATTCTAGAATTGGTAAAGGTTCTAGCAATCTAGCTGGCTATTGATATTCAGCTTTTATCTAGTGACAAGTCAAATATTAAGCCACAAATTCTGCTACATTCTTCTTTATATTAGACCACAAATAATGTTACTTCAGATCTCGATATATTTTAGTGCTTCTAGGGTAAATTGAATAAGGAGTGCAATGAGCCTCTGTTAATATGTCTTTCTTGATCTCATCCTTCTCAGGTACGCATAATTTTTCTTTGAACTTCAAAGTTCCATCATTTGAAATAAAAAATTCTATTCTTTTTCCTTCCTCCACTTCTTTCTTTAACCGAATCAAATAAATATCTTCTTGGTGGCCTTATTTGACTCTTCCTATAAGTATTGGTTGTAACACAAGTGCAGATAACTTAGCTGTTACATCTCCAATAGGGATGATCTCTCTTTCAATTCTTTGTGGATCTCCTAGAACTGTAGCAATAGACTTTCTGCTCAAAATATCAGCTACCACATTTTCCTTGCCTGGATGATAATTGTGTTGGGATATTTGTCCTAAAAAGTATATTTCTAATTATACCCTTTGAGTATAAACAACTTTCTCTTATATGCAATTATGATATTTGCTAGATTAAACTATCTTAGTTGAATAGTTTATTTATCTAAAAAAGATTACATGACTTTGCGTGTGTATAAAGAAACAAATATGATTAAGTGTTAATTATGGGGAGACTTGTTCCTTTATCTAAGTCTAAATGAATTAGTTCATAATCTGTAAATAAAGATGGAATACTTTATTTACTATAGGTTGTAGTGTTTGTCTATCTCAACGGGAATAATGTGTCTCAAATCATTGAAGTATGT
>JXTC01000669.1:103109-113704 GCA_002914845.1 Trema orientale
TTCTGGAATTCGTCTCTACAGTTATTTTCTGGGATTCATCTCTACGGTTTTTAGCTGTTAAGATTCATGCTTTTCTAAGAATCAAAATTGCAGAAACCATGTCGAAAATAGCAGAAAATTAAACGAAAAGAAAAAGAAGGGAAACTAACCTTGATTCTTCGGAAAGAGAGGATTCTGGAGTGCTTCTCCAATGCTCTGCTAGTTCGTCCTGCCGGAGATGAGGAAGAAGGTCTCTACGACTGACCGCCGGAGAAAATGGTGCTGAGGGAGCTCTGTTTTGTGTCAAAATTCTGAAGAAAATGAGTGTGAAGAGGAAAGACGGGGAAGAAAAAGGGCATTTATATGCTTTAATGAATTGATGAGTCACAGCCGTAGATCAAGAGATTTGTTTCTTAAATCTGATGGCCAAGATTTGCACGGGACTTAAATTCGGAAGTTAAAACGAATTTAATTTTTGAAATTCGAAACGACAGGGCTGAAACGACGGCTGATTGCTATCGTCATCATCACATCAGCTCGAGAAACGGAGAGGTCGCCTCGAGCTGTGATAATTTCTCAGGGAAGGGTGACACGTGGATGTCTGTCAGAAGAAAGTACGCATGATGTCGAGTGATATGATTTGGGATTTGGCACCTTTTCAGATTACGAGGTAATTTCGTCACGTTCTTAAGCTCGCATTTGTCAGAATAAAAAGCTTCATCTAGCCTGAAGACTAATGAAGCTGGGGGGCAATTGTTATGCGATCTTAAATCCATAATTGGTCAACGCCGAAAAAGTCAAAAATTAAGCATGACATGGTCGCATAAGAATTCCCTTAATTAAAATGCGACCACATCCGAATGTGAAAGATGCGACCAGTATAAAAAAGGGGAAACTGATTTAAGCTTCACCAAAAGGGTAATTGGCGTGGAAAAGGAAACAAGCTTCAGAATAGAGATTGAGTAATCTCCTGTATTTAATTAAGGATATTACCCGATTCTATGTATGTCAAATTGTATACCTACTCGTTCATGTAATTGGGAAACTTGAAGCCACCTTCACCTATATAAAGAGGACTCAGTCTCATAATTGAGGGACACGATATCTGACTACTACTTCACTATACACTCTGTAATTCTCTCTTTGCTCTCACCTTGAGGCTTAGAGAAACTCTTGTAATTCTCCAGAAAATAGTAAAGAACAGTGGACGTAGGCTCATCTTTTTTGGGGCTGAACCACTATAAAATTCGTGTCTCCTTGATTATTATGCTTTATCAACCCTTTTCACACACAAGCCACATCTCGTAATTTACTAAATTCATTGTTGACAAAATCTCCGTCAACAGATCTCAATCTTGGTCTCCACATTTTCACTGGCCAGAGTAAGCAAAGCATTTCAGCAACCTTCTATCAAAGTTCATAAAAAAAATGGAATAAAAAAATTGGGAATACATAGTACCCATTTCACAGATTTGCAAATTATATTACTTGATTTTTTTTTTCTTTAAAATTATAAATGGCTGAGGAGGTTTCCTCTGTTTCAATCGGTGAAATCTAAGGGAATAAAGTACATGAAAAATTAAGTCTGGAAAATAAAAGAAAAAGTTAAAAGGAAAATGTTTGGAATGCATTTAAATTGGAAGTTCTAGGTCTTGATTTTGTTAGGTGAAGGTAATATCTTGAGGATTCAAAGAAAAAATAAATCTAGGATTCATTCCATGAGAACAAACCGTTGGGTATCTGGGCTTGAGAATTATACAAGTCCCGAGAGAAAAAAAAAAAAAAAAACCATATAATTCAAGCAAAAAAGAGAAAGAGTAATTGAATATAGTTTATTAAGCAAGACAAATAACTTAGCTTCAAACCAACTTATATGTATCAATAAACTCCCTGGAAAAGAGGTACAGATGAGTGGTCTGCAATTGCAAAGATTCCCAAGTCTTCAAACGAAGGGGGAGACGAAAGAACTCAAAAATAATAATAATAATAATAAAATGAGAATTTCTTTTTACTTTGAAAAGTTGAAGCATCAAGCTCTAGAGCTTGGGATCTAATCTAATGCAGGTGCAGCACATATTTAATATTAATTTGGTGGGCCCATCAACAATAGAAGGAATTTACGTTTTAGCTAAATATTGCTGTTGTGTTATAAAAGTTCCCCATCATCTATATATATATGCCGAGTTCCCTCGACGGAAACGGTCCCATCTATATTTTGGGCAACATAAGTCACGTTTTAACCCACACCATATTGATCAAACGTGATTTGTGTTGGTCAAAACACGAAAGGGACCGACCCCTTGAGGGGACTACATCCATGCTCTATATATATACATATACATATATATATGTTCTATTTTTATTTCATTTTCGTAATTTTTAATAAGTTTTATACAACTTTAAATGGCCTAAAATCTTAGATGTTGACATGTGTATAATTATGTGACACTTAACAGAAAAATTTAACGGTTGCTACAAAATTTAGACAGAAAGTATCATTGCCGTCAAAAAAACAAAAAAAGAATATTAAAGTGTAAATTTCGACTAAAAACGAGTATTTTTGCCTCAATTTCCTTAAATAACGATAAAAATAAATAACAATATTTCTTATTTCATTACAATTTACTCGGAAAAAAAAGGTTTAATGCATAATGGTATTTGTCAAATTTATTTGGTTAATAATTTTTTAGTACTAGATTTTTTGAGAACCGTAATTTGTTTTTATGAATTTTCTTTTCTTTTGCTGGAATCATATCGAAACATGCTATTGAGTCAAGAGTCATTTAAAAGACCATGTACCAAATATATAGGATTATAAGCTGCAAGCTAATAAATAAGATATGAAGGATTCTAATTAGACTTAACTCCAATTCAAAACAAAAAGGGAACAGGAAAAAGAATAAAAAGAGTTGCACAATGGTTGATTCGAGGAAGAAGGAGAAAAAAGCTTAAAGTCAAACTCTTTTGAACCAGTAAATGAGCATATTACATTTTGTACGGATTAGATAAATAACTAAGTTTATACTTTTTCTGTTCACTATTTTTTATATGGTATTAAAAAGTGCGACAGTACAAAAAAGGCATTGCCACTTTTGATACACAAAAACCAAAATGGAATATAATAATTAAAAAAAAAAACAAAATCGAATGCCCCTAAACAAATTGAAAGAAGCCATTTAAATGTTCTTCATATAATTTTTTATTAAAAAATAATAGAAAAAGGGAATCTTGATTACGTACTGTGTAACAACTACCTTGCATTGGGTAGCCTTGGAACCACCGTCTTCCCTCTAAAATTGAGGGGATCCTGCAACAAGATAAGACCAATACGACGATTTCCATCCCCCCAAAAAAAGACCGAGCCTTTTATTGATGGAAAGAAATAAATAATTTTCTTAAAAAACAAACTCAGAAATCAACAATTGTAGAAACCTACATGCTTTCGTTGTATCCTTCTCTCTTAGTTGCCTTCCACCTGTGTCATCTTGGGTCGTAGCTCTCATCAGGAACCCTAAAAACCAAATATTCGTTCAAATTACACCCAAGCTAGAGGAGAGAGGAGTAGGGATGTCAATGGGGTAGGGCAGGACCGGTTCTAAGTTTACCATTTCCATCCCTATTATTATTTTACTATATCACCCCGCATCATTCATTATTTAATTTAGTACGGGGCAATTTCGAGAATTTTTCATTGGAGATCGGTTCCTATTAGTATATCAGGGTTTCCATTAGAATCGTTATCTTGAATTAATTAAATAATCTTTTGTTGATCCAAATCTTTTAAAAATCTAAATACATCGAAAAAAATCTAAATTGAAGTTAACTTCATTGAAAACTCTAATTTTAGCTCAAGTATATTATAATTATAATTAGATCTAAATAACTAAAAAATACATTCAAATAGAGCTTTAACATGTTAAGAGTTGTCAAATGTAAAATATTTAATACTAAAATTATATTACATATCATTTATTTAAAAAGATAACACAATTCCAAATACTTAAACTCAAACAATATTAGTATATGACTATATACTATTATATTTTTTTCTATTAGTTGAATTATTATTATATAAAAATATAGAAATTAACTTATATATAATCGGGGCGGGATTGGTGTGGGGCACTCGATCCTAAGCATGTCCCACCCCGCTAAATATAAATGGGAAATCCCCGCTCCGTGTCCTGTACTATTTATAACGATGGAAACCTACCCCATTCTAGCCGATGCACTACCCCGTTCAGTGAAATTAACATCTCTAGAGAGGAGACTAGCTATACAGTTATGGCTTCCCTCATACTCTTAGTAAAAGTCCCTATAAAATAGGAAAAATTTTCTTAATTCCACTCAAAACACTTGGAAAAATAGGAGGGAAAATGCCGCATCAGCCTTTAATAGAACTCTGGTATATTTGACGTGTCGAGGGACAAAGCTGCTAAGTAAATATAAGTTGGCAGATTTAGATATAAAAAAAAAAAAAATAGTTCAGGGACCAATAGGCGAAAGAGCTCAAAGTTCAGCGACAAACGACGCAAATAAGCCTATTTTTTATAGCATTTAAAACGTCATACAATATTGAAAAAAAAAAAAAGAAAATTGTGAAAATTATTACGCAAAATAAGAATATGCCAGATGAAATTTTCTCATTAATTAATTTTTAGCATAATAATGTGTCTATATTCAATCAGCTCACAATTTTTTTTTTAAAAAAGAAAATAAAAAAAATTACAAGATGACTATAGGCCATAACCTACAAACAAATAGGGGGGGTTTTGGACACTTATACCTATTTTTCAAAAAATATTACCAAATTTATGATCTTTCAAGAATAATAAAAATTTTGTACGAAGTTTTTAGGACAATTTTCTAAATATTTTGAGAGCTAAAAAATGCAGTGGCATTTTAGTAAATAAGTCATCTTTTTTTTTTTTTTTTTTGTGGGAAACCATAAAAGTTTCCTGGAAACCAATTTGGTTTCTTATTAGCAGAATGTCCTGTACATAAATAAATTATAGGAAACCACAAAGATTTCTTTTAGCGGAATGTCCTGTACGTAAGTAAATCACAGGAAACCACAAATATTTTTTAGAAATCATTATGGTTTTTTTTTTGCAAAAAGCCTTGTAGCTAAATAAATTAAGGAAACTACGAAGGTTTCCAATAAACTACTGGAAACTATCATAGTTTCTTTTTTGCAAAATGTTATGTACCTAAGTATATCACAAGAAACCATAGAAATTATTGTGGTTTCCTTTAGCATAATGCTCTGTAGCTAAGTAAATCGCAGGAAACCAAGAAGGTTTCTTAGAAATTATTGTAGTTTCTATTTTACAGAATACTCTGTAGCTAAGTAAATCACAGGAACCTACGAAAGTTTCATAAAAACTATTGTGGTTCTTTTTTCAAATCACAGGTTATAATGAAAGTTTCCTGGAAACTATTGTACTTTTCTTTTTGCAGATTGCCCTTTAGTAAGAATTGATGAGGCATTGAACAAGGACATTGTAGAATATGATCAAGTTCTTAAATTAAGTAATTATTGAAGTAAAAGCAACAGAAAACTATTTAATACCAATTTAGATTTTGATTTCAAGAATAGAAATAACCAACTTATATTTTTTTAGGAAACCAAATTAGTTTGAACTAGGAGCTAATTTGGTTTCTGATTTCTGTTTCTTGATTGACTATTGGATTCTAATAACCACAACCAATAGTTGGAAACTAATAGTAAAAATAGTTTCTAGCTTCTAATATTAGTTTTTTTTTTTAAAAAAAAGAAAAAGAAAATGAGTTTTGAAAAATGAATTCAAAAAAGAAAATATGAAAAAAGGAATAAATAAAGAAAAAAGACTTAAAATAAATAAAAAAACAAAAGCTAAAAAAAAAGAGTAATAAAGTTTGATGTGAAAAAAAAAATAAAAAGAGAAAATGAAAAAGGGAAAATAAAGAATAAGAAAGAAGATAATAAAGAAACTATAAGTGAACAAAAAAAAATCTAGAAAAAAAAGTTTCAGAAAAAAGAAAAGAAAAAAAGTTGTAAAGTCGGGAATTGATCCCATGATGGGAAGGACAAAATGGACCATGTTAATCGACAGAACCAACAATATTCCTAGATAGTTTTAACTGTTTTTTTTTTTATTATAAATAGTTTTTTTTTACTAAAGATGGTTTTATTTACGAAAATACCACCCCATAACTTATAATTTAAAAGGTGGCCTATTTTCAAAAAAAGGTCGTACAAAAAGAAGTATATTGGGCCGGTCGTATTTTTGGTAATATTTTTCTAAAAGTAGTATAATATGTCATTTTCCCAAACAAATACTCTATGAGTCCATTTGGAATGCTAGATAAAGATGAGATAAAATATGATTAAATTAATCTTATATTTGTTGTATGCATATGAGAGGTATTGCATAGAATTAAAATAATCCACTCCTAAAATAGTACCTTAGAATGATATTATCGTATCCTCTTGAAAACTTGGGATTGAGAGTGATTTGAAAATTGATTAAAAATAACACAATATTTTTGAACTAGTCAAAAATGGTACTTTTCAAAATTAAATTATAAAGTGGTATTTTTGAAATTCTTTTAAAAGCGTAAAACCAAAAGTGGAAATTTTCAAATCTTTTTTGAAAGTGGTATTTTTGTAAATGTTTTTAAAAATGATATGTTTTTCCAAAATTAAGTTTCAAAAGTGGTATTTTGTAAAAAAAAATTTTAAAAATATACCATTCTAAATTATTTTTTTAAAAGTGGTATTTCTCTAAATTAATCAAACCTCAAAATTTGTTATTTATTTAAAAATTATGAAGACATATGCTAACAAAAACTAGCACACTAAATTGGGATAGGATTGGTCTATAATTCTATCATATCATATCCAATCCTTTAAAATAGTCCAATCCTATTCTACATACCAAATGAAACCTATAAGAATTAACAACAAATTTGGCTACGCCTCCATTACTATTGACCTATACGTCTATTCCAAATTATGTTACTTATTCCGGCTTGTCTATTACTCCGTATTTGCTAATATTACTCTCATTGTAATCAAGATCACTCTCCTTAGTTCTCGTATCATAAATATTAAGTGCTCACCAGAAATGAGTTCAACAATCCATGAAGCTTTTCCTTCTTTTATAAACTGAAATTTTTAATTAGTAGTGAAGCCAAGAGCAATATGCAAGCGTTCTAAATGTAAGAAATTATAATAAACAAGAAACATGTTGATTGAGATTATTTATGCCAAAAATTGAATGCTTTTGAAAAAGCTTTGCTGAAAGGGCATGCATCATTCATATTAAAACCCTAAAAAAAATGATACAGATAACATGTACGTATACAAATAACTACCGCTAATCCAAACGATTCAAAACATTAGATGTAAAAAACCTGTTTTTAAGGGGTAAAATGCTCTTTTGTCCGGGTTTTTTTTTTAATAAAAAAATCAGATTATATATATATGTTTTCTCTCTTTTCTCTCTCTCCCCGTCGACTCCCTCTCTCTCTCTCTCTCCGTTTTCTCTCAGCGCCGAAGGAAGGAGAAGCCGCGACCGCTGCTCCGGCCACAGTCCGGCCTGCCCACCGACCGGCTAAGGGTCCCCGTGCTGCTACGAAGCTCCGCCACCCCTCGCCAGCCACTGCCGGTCGTCTGTTCGCCGGAAAACTCCATTGAAGCCGTTTGAAGCTTTTTTGGATTTTTGGCCGCCGGCGAAGATTTCGGGACTCCAAACCGGTACCATTGGATTCGTCTCGACGCCAGCTTTCATTGCCGACCACCCACGACCGTTAACTCGGCTCCGGTGAGAAGTTAGTTACTGTAGCAATTTTATATTATTTAATTTTTGTGGTATTTTCGTAATTACTTCGGAAATGAATTATTTTGTCCGAGAAAATTATACCACGTGAAAGAGGGGATTGAAACAAGAAATATCATGATTTTCAAGTGTTGAAATGGTATCCGAAAGGGCGTTAATTATCGATATGAGAAAGTGGTATTTTTCTAATTATTTTCAAAATGTGGTATTTTTATAATTCTCGGATTTTTGAGCCCATTTGATGCTCGGGACCTTGAAACTGAGTTCTGACTTCGAATTTGGACTCAGTGAGGTCGAGACATGAATTTTGATATAAAATACCGCTATGTTTTGTTGTGAAACGAAAATTAGAATTTCGTGGCATAAATTGCACCGTTTTGCGTGCCACGGGCCCGAGGCCCAAATTAATTGAATTATAGGTCTAACCCAATGTTTTTGGGTGCTCTGAATTCAGTGGTGACCTCCGTTTCGCAATTTGAGACTTCGTTTGGAAAGTCACCCCTCAAAGCGAGCTCACGGGATCCCGAAATAACTTTCCGAGCGACCAGGCGACCAACGGGAGAATTTATGAGCGCCGATAGCTTAGTGTAGCTATCCAGGCGAGGTAGGGGTTTAATTACCAAGTTTTGAACTTATTTTGATTTAAAATGTGCATTATGACCTATTTCTTGAAATTGTCGAACTTCATGGATTAAATGATTTGATTGGATATTTTGTGAACTACTGAATATATTAGATTGTTCTGGGATTGGTTTATATGATTTTATGCAGGTTTAAAATTTTGGTTTTGGGAAAATACAGCTGTTATGTTGTCCGATTTTCTGTAAATCCCAGAATAATACCAAATGAGTTTTAAAGCATGATTTCTTCATATACTTGATGCATGGTTATTACATACTCTGTGAAATATTGTACCTACCATAGGATCACACACTTGAGTTCCATTTTAGCATCATGGTATTTAGATCGCAGGCGAGTTGCTGCAGCGCTAGGTGAGAGACCTAGGCTCCTGCGCAGGATTTGCTGACACACATCCGGGTAGTGTCAGGAGGCTGGGTACCTCTGTTCAAGAGGTATTATAGGACCGTGATGAGAGGGTGAGAGCTCATACTTGTACTTTGTTGATTTATGATATGTACAACATGGTGACATTGGTTTTGATTTTGAATTTGAATATGTGATTACTCTTGATCATTTGCAAATTTGTTTTATAACTGGATTTTGGAAAGATACTAACCATGCAGGTTTCAAAAGTTGCATTCATACTAAAAAGGTAATTGAATTCCTACTGAGCATGTGAATGCTCACCCCTTATCTTTCCCCTCTCAGGTGGTGTACAGTGTGACTTAGGCAACTTCGGAGCAGAGTGACTAGGTTTCGGAGCATAGTACAGTGCGATTATAATATCAATTGATTAATGCAAAACAATTTCATTTTAATTGGGTATTATTATTGATTATAATATGAATTGAAAATCTTTTTTTTCTTTTTTTTTTTTTTAATTTTTTTGGGTTATATGCTTATGTATATATTTTTTTAGAAAATATCTATTCTTTTTTATTTTATTTCTTGTATTTTTACTATTAAAGTCTCTAGATATACTTTTTTTTTTAATGTTATTAGTGATAATGTATGAATAAATTGTCTAAGAAAAATTTAAATTATCCGTATTGTTCCATAAATTTCATTTAGTTTAAGGGATTGTATTGGTGTTGCTATTTTTTTTTTTTGTTTAAATGCAAAACAGAAAATTTCATCAAACAAAAGTTATATTAGAAATATTCAAAAATTTTATATATAAGAAATCAAAAGAAGTACATAAGAGTTTATATTCAAATAATATCTAAACTATGTTTAACTAATAGTCTAAATTTTATACTTATATAATATTATGTAAAATTTCTTTATAGACTATATTTTTAATATGAGATTGATATTTATTGATGGATTCGTTTATTAATATATATAATCCTTTAGGAGTTGTTACTCGAGACAAAGCTACATATAATTGACCGTGTGTAAAGATTTCATTCTCTAAATAAATACCTATTTTATTTAGTGATTGTCCTTAGCTTTTATTTATTGTCATTGCATAACAGGTTTTGAAAGGACGAAATTATGGAAAAAAGAGCAGGATATTTTTTTTCGGAGAGTATATTGCAAGTACATATTTTAATCTAAAATAATTTAATTTTAATTGTTTGTTATTTTCGATTATAATATCAATTGATTAATGCAAAATAATTTCATTTTAATTGGGTATTATTATTGATTATAATATGAATTGAAAATCTTTTTTTTTCTCTTTTTTTTTTTTAAATTTTTTTTGGTTATATACTTATGTATATATTTTTTTAGAAAATATTTATTCTTTTTTATTTTATTTCTTGTATTTTTACTATTAAAGTCTCTAGATATACTTTTTTTTTAAATGTTATTAGTGATAATGTATGAATAAATTGTCTAAGAAAAATTTAAATTATCCGTATTTTTTTTAAGTTTATAAAAAAATATCAGCTTTTTATATTTTATATATTCAAAATTTTATACCTAAGTTTTGTCTGTAATGTATATAAGAAAAATTGAATTCAAATATATGCATAATTAATTTGATTACAATATCTAAACTATAATATTTTAATTGCCGTGCATAAAAGCAAATTATAAAGCTAATTTAAGTTATTAAGGTTATGAATTTGCATTATTTATCTAAAGTGTTTTGATACTATGATTTTTTTTTTAATCTTTTTCCTATATTCTTAATATTAGTCGATATTTTTTCGCTTCCTTTTT
>JXTC01000669.1:113711-124752 GCA_002914845.1 Trema orientale
TCGATATTTTTTCGCTTCCTTTTTTTTTTTTTTTTTTTGATTCTAATTGCATGTTTTATATGTGTATTCTAGGATAAATTATGAAAACTAAATATGCTTTTATGTTATTAATCAAAGTCATAATATTCAAGTCCTAGGTACAATATTTTGATTCTATACAAAATCGTTATTTATCTAAAATATTTTGATACTATAATTTTTTTCCTTTGATCTTTTTCCTATATTCTTAACATTAGTCGATATTTTTTTATTTCCTTTTTTTTTTATTGTAATTGCATGTTTTATATGTGTACTTTAGGATGTAAATTATCTAAACTATATATACTTTATGTTATTAGCCAAAGTCATAATAATCAGGTCCTAGGTACAATATTTTGATTCTATAGAATATTAATAGTCTTGAATTTAAATAAATAAAATGTTAAGTCATACATGTAAAAAAATTCAGTACATAATAATAATCAAATTCTTTGAATAACTTTACAATAACATGATAATTTTACAATAATGTCAGCTACAATCTATTTTTTTTCTTCTTCTGTTTTGCTCCGTACTAAAATCATCCCGCTTTTCTTTGTAAGGAAAATTCTTCACCATCAATCTGATACAAATAATGTTTTCTATCCATTATGATATATGTAATATATACAATACATAATGTATGAATAAATAGATAAATATATGAATATGTATAATATTTGGCTCAGATACATAACAATATCATCAATATATGGCAAATTTGTAAGATAATGTATTTTCAAAGTGTCTGTCTAGCCACCTAAGAAATAATTTTTTCCTTGTGCAAGGAAAATATTTCTGACAATTAAATAAACACTTGAAATATTATCAATATAATAGGAAATTTGCCATATACATTATATCGATTAAGTAAGAAAAGAGAAATCATGGAGTATGACTTAAGACTGCCCAAAAACTACCAAATGCATAAAGGCTAAAAAACAGAAAGAATTAATAAGGAAAGGAAAAGAATTTTGAAAAATGAAGTTGAAAAAGAATACTCAAAATTTATAAGTAGAGGAAGTTGAAGAGAACAAAGAAGAGAATAATTTGAAGTCCTCAGAAAAAGGATACAGAGAAGATGAAGAAGAGAAAGAGATATCAGAAAGACAAAACTAGAAGAACATCAAACGAAACTAAGACAATAATGGGAGCATAACAAGCGGAACAACCAAAGCCCAACTAAGTTCCCAAAATACCCCACCCAATTCCCTCAGCTAATGCATCTAAGCAAAGGTTATTTTCATCAAATAATGGACAATCAAAGTGAAAAGATCAAATTGCTGAGTTCACACACTAAGCACATGAATGATTTCAAAGACAAAAATGTAGTCACACACCTACACACTACAACTAGTGTGAAAACACCTCACCATTTGAAATTACCAAGAAGCTTCCCCCACCCTAAAGCCACTCCCAACTACATTCCAAGAGTAAAAACATTAAAGCACAACCTTAATACTCAGAAGGGAAAATAAGCAAAAATTAAAAGACCCTAAAAGCTAGTTACTGTTTTGAGTACAGTAAATCCAGGATAACTTTAGTAAAATAACTAAAAAACTTTTAACCAAACAATGACCTCCCACAATTTTCCAAGATCAAAAACTGTAAAATCATATTTTGAAAATTCAGAAGCTCTATTACATAGTAATATAGAAGCCATTATACACGGTAATTTTTGGGCAGTAAGTGTATTATTCCATATGATATAGAAATAAATATGCATCATCGCCAAATATATAAGGAATTTAAAAACAGAATTGGAAAAGACTAAAGAAAAACGAAGTACAAAGAAAAGAGGTTGGAAGGACAGTTGAATAGGATTGGATAGAAGAACAAATAGAATTAATCAAGAGACAAAAGTGAAGAAGAAAAAGCCAAGTAAAATAACTTAATAAAAAGACAAAAGAAACAAAGATGTTAAATACACACACATTAGAAGACATGTAAGAGCAGTTTACAATATCCAATTCAAAAAAATAAAAATAAAGATTTAGATAGAATAAACAACAAATAAACAGAGTATATTAGTCAAGAATATAACAAAATATAACCAAATTTAAATGCAACAGAAGTTAATGAAACATGACAATAGTACACAGTATTCAATTTCACAACAGAAGAATAAATGCATCAATAGTATATGAACAGTATATAAAATAAGCATTAATTAGCAATATAACAATAGACATATATTAATCTCAAAAAGGAATAAAGAATAAAAGATATAATAGAGCATAATAAATATTCATAATACCTGAAATAGTTGCAGAAGAAGCTTTAAAACCAACTTTCAGAAAAGCACAGGTTACACAAACAGCAGAAAAGGATATCAAAGAGTAATAAATATGGTCAAGAAACGTAGTAGTAAGCTCAGTAGGTTGTAGATAACAAAAAGTGTAGAGAGAAGCAAAGTATAGAGAGTAGGGTAAATAACCTAAACAACAGCAAGTAATATATATAGAAGGCATTGAACTAAAACTAAAGTAAACAGGTGGCAATATTTTAAAAGAGCATGTAAATATATATACATATATATATTTGAAAAAATACAAAAACTTATTAAGCACGAAAAGCTAAAGTAAACAGAGAATAAAAATAAACATTATCTTCCTAAAAATAACTAAAAACTCCAAAAATATATTATAATAAAAGTTTTTCTCATTATTACACTCTGTTGTGAAATTTTCTTTTTTGTTTTTCTCGCTTTTTTTTCCAATCTGAATAATATTAAAAAAAAATCAGAAAAGCATAATTAAATTTGTATTAAAGAGGTCTGAAATCATAAATACAAAAGTACAGATTATTAAAAGCAGAAACAGAGATCATCAATAACATGGAAAAAAAATCTAAAGCAAATAACAAAAATCAGATAAAGCAAGAGTACATAATTAAAAATAGAAACAGAAATCATCATTAACATGGAAAAAAATCTAAAACAGATCACAAATATCAAAGAAAGCTGAAAAAGAGAAAATTCTGAGAATACTCTAGAAAATAATCTAGAAATCTAGAGGCATAAATATAAAATATCTAGAAATCAATATACATACATACATACATACATACATACATAAATATATATATATATTTTTCTCAGACTTTAGAACAGGGAAAATAGAGCAAAAATATCGCAATATTAAAAAAAAAAAAAGAATTTTCATGACTATCAAAATAATACCAGTTATATAAATGAAATGTCCAACGAAAATAATTCAAAAATAAAGCCTATGTCTATAGATCAAAATCCAAAATAAGCCCAAAAGACAAATACAGTAGAATAACCCTAAAAAACATAGTCATCAGAGATTTCATCGGCAAAATAAATTAAGAACAACAGAGATTATTTCATACATGAACATAGACAAAAATCTAATAAAGAACAAGAAAAAACAGAGAGAAAATAGCACAAAAAAATACATTAAAATCCAAAACAAATCCAAAAGACAAATACAATAAACTAACACTAAAAAATATAATCATCCGAGAGTTCATTGGCAAAATAAATTAAAAGCAAAAGAGATTATTTCATACATAATCATAAACAAAAATCTAATTAAAAACAATAAAAAAACAGAGATAGAATAGCACCAAAAAAATTACAATATAACAAAGATTTAGAGGAAGAAAATACCATAAAAAGAGAGAAAAACACAGCAGAACCAAGATCCATGCAACGAACTCAAATCAACGAAGAGGAGATCCAAAAATAGGACCAAAAAAAAAAAAACAAACAAAGATCAGAGAACACACAAAAAAAAAACCATCAAAAGGGAAAAAGAAAAAAAGAAAAATTTAAAATAAAAAATGAATTAAAAAACCATAATCTAAAAAAACATAAATTAAACAAACAAAGAAAAGAAGGAAAAAAAAAGAAAAAAATGATCTGAAGAGGAAAAAAGAGGAAGCCAAGAAGAAAAGAGAATTTTAGAGGAAGCCAAGGAGAACAAAGAAGAGGAAGATTTGAAGACAAAGTCAAAAGAAACCGAGAAGAAGAAAGAGAAGAGAGAGAGGGAGAGAGAGAAAGAGAGATATCGAAAAGACAAAAAGAAAACAATAATGAGAGCATACTAGACGAAGCAACCAAAGGCGGAAGAACCAAAGCCCAGCCAAATCCCGAAAATGGCCCACCCAATTCCCTCAACCAGCATCTAAGCATGGTTATTTTTGTCAAATCGCAGACAATCAAAGTGAAAAGACCAAATTGCTGAGTTCACACACTAAGCGCATGAATCATTTCAAGGATAAAAACGTAATCATACATCTACACTCCACAACCGGTGTGAAAAATCCTCACCATCTGAAATTACCAAAAAGCCCCAACCCTAAAACCACTCCCAACTACACTCCAAGGACAAAAACATAAAAGCACAGTCTTAATACCCAAGAGAGAGGGGAAAAAAATTAAAAAACCCAAAAAGCCGGTTACTGTTCTAAGTAAAGTAAATCCGGGACAATTTAGTATATATAAATAATATGTGTTAGTTAAAAAAATAATGTAGTAATTTTGCAGTATTTTAGAAGAAGTGCCATAGTTTAGTGGAATTTCATAAAATGGTGTTTTCTTTCGCAAATTTTAAATAATGCCTCAACTCTAAAAATTTTGTGGCATTTTCTACAAGTACTGTGAAAGAATGTTGCAAAAACTTATACTTTTAGTAGTGCTCGACAAGGTGTCTAGGAACTTGACAGACAAAAAAAAAAGTACATCTAAATGTCAGCCCCAGATAGTGTGTCAAGAGTGCTAGACATGATGTTGAGCTGCACTAGACATGGTGTTTATCAACTTGAAAGAAATATATATATGTATGTTCCCAATCCAATAGGTATTTTTTTTACCTATCTATAGGTATTTCTTTTTTTAGTCATTAGATAATTATCCAACGATTATCATAATTTGAGGTAGTTGGAAAAAAAAATAAAAATAAAAATCTATTATTTAATATTTTTCTCTCTTCACTTTTTACCATGAAAAGACGTACGTAATCAATTTTAATTGGGCAAAATAATACATATATATAGGTAAAAAAAAAATACCTACTGGATTGGTGCCCATATATATATATATATATCAGTTTTACACTAGAAAATGGTGTCAAGACTCCTATAGAGGACGTCAAGAGACGCTGGATAAAGTGTCTAATAACTCGACTTCTCTTGTATAGACAAGATGTGATCCCTTAATAAGATAACAAGTAGGATATTTTGTATTTAAAATAATTTAAAACTTAAAAATATGTACTCATCGAAAAATTATTAAGAGTAGTATATTTCTTAAAATACACTATGAGAAAAGTGTATTTCGCAAACTAACTCCAATATTTTTTCCACACGAGATGTATGTGTCGCATTGCAATAAGCTTACAATAGAGAATAATATTTCCTTGGCGTATAGGTCATGGTTGTGCGTAAGCCACAATCCTCAATATCAAAAGCTATATATATATATATCCTTTTTTTTATTATTATTTTATTAAATAAACGTTGCATTGAGTGTCATTCATCCTTTACTTTGTTCACGTAGAAAAACAAACAAATTATAATAATATTAAAAATAGAATCACTTCCTTTATTCCTCGAAGCCATCCCTTTTCTCACCATCCCAACCAAACCAATATATGTGAGCCTATATATACAATGTTATACCTAGACAAAAACTCCTCAATCCCTAATTTTCTTTTTTAAACTCTCAAAACCAATAAAAAAAGAAAAAAAAAAAAAGAGAAGAGAAAAGAAAAACCTCATACCTAAATTTCAAAACAATATATATATGTCTTCAACTCGTCGTCCTCGTATAATTGTCAATGGAATTAGAAGAACAAGAACGTTCCATTTCTTCTGGTGCATCAATTGCCAACGTACAATGCGAACAGTCTTCTCAAACGCACACGACATCACTTGTCCATACTGCTCAAACCAGCTGCACGATCACGAGCTCGACGTTTCAAGGCCGACATGGCGGCGGCCGCTTTTCCAAACCTCCGGCGGGTTGCTCGAAGGCTTGGCTCTCATTCTCGATCCCACAACCCGGCCGCATCATCGTCCGGATACCGATGAAGAAGAGTCATGGAATATTACCCGCCAATTTTCTCGAGAAAATAATAGTATAATTAGGGACGACGACAACGAGGACGTTTTCGCGAATGCCCTAGAAGATGAGATAATGGGAGGGATAGCGCGGGAAGACGAAACCCGACGACAACGTCGGCCGGGGGCGTCGGTTTCCGCGATAGAAGGTTTGCCAAGGGTAAAAGTAACGGAAATTCAGTTGCGAAACGACCCGTTATGTCCAGTTTGCAAGGAAGAATTTGAGATAGGTGGGGAAGTGAGAGAGTTGCCGTGTAAGCATTTCTATCACTCCGATTGCATCCTCCCTTGGCTGCGACTCCATAAAACTTGTCCAATTTGCCGGTATGAGCTCGAGGATAGCGATGATCGAGAACTGACCAATACGGTGCGCTTTTGGTGGACTCGGCTGCTTGCTCTCTGGCCAGTTCGTGCATTTTTAGATTGGACGCATGGGAGCTTTGTTTTTCCACGTCACAATTTCAATGGAGGTAGTAATTATTTAATTATTCAGAAAAAAACATAATTACGTTTTTATTTTTATGTCTTTGTATTTTGACTTCTACCTTGTGTTTATTATCAACATTAAGTTCCAGATTTAGAATTTGTAATAAATTTATACGTTATCAAATACCAATTTTAAGTATTGTGTTTACCAAAATATCTTTAAAATTGTAAATATATAGTTTTTAAAAGAAATCACATTTAAAGAACACATAAAATTGATAAACGATTTTATAAATAATATTTAATTTTTATAGGTTTTTTTATTTCTTAAATTATTATTTTTTAAATATTTTTTTTTCTTTTAGCTATTTAATTTAATTATTTTTAAATTTAAATTAAGTATTTGAATATATATTTTTAAAGTTTAAATGTGTATTTCGGTAAACTCATTGGTCAAAATTGGTATTTGACCCAAAAAAGGTATAAATTTGTTACAAATTTTAAATTTAGAGATTAAAATTGATAATAACCAAAATATAAGGTATAAATTTAACAAACAGTCCAAAATACAAGATATAAAAATGTAATTAACCCTTCAGAAAAAAATTGTTCAAATTTGAGTTTGTTTTGCTTCATTTTTAATGTTCATTTTTTCTTTTTTTTTTTTCCAAATATTTTGGAATTCTCCTAAAAAGGTCATAAATAATAGTGTTTTCTTTTTTTTTTTTTCATAATTAAGAAGAGCTCTTACTATATGTCAAACTGTCCATGACACTCCTAAAAATGTCAAATCTAAAAAAATTCATTAAAAAAAAGTCATTTTAGCCAAATTAGTCCTACCCACGTTCCAAAGCAAATCCCTGAAATAAAGCAAATTTGATTTTACAAAGTAAATTTTCAAAAAAATAAAAAAATAAAAAATTTCGGATTTTAAAATTATTTGAAAAATCCTCAATTTATTTAGAAAAATATAACTTTTCAAAATATTTAAACAAATAGCACTTCTTTTATTTATTGATGAGATACGTAACCGATCAAGTTAACTGAGGTAACTAAATTAGTTATCAAGTAACCAAATCCTTACCTCAAGTACCATTGAAAAATACCAATCCTAAAACTGGTATTTTTCGAAATTATTTTGTAAAGTGGTATGTCTCCAAAACAATTCTAAAAAGCGATATGTTTCTAAAATCCTGGATTTTTTTAAAAAAATCACTCCTTTTTTTTATTTATTAGATGTTGGGCCTATTTTTTTTAAGTAGCCCAAGCAAATATTGCTATCATTTATACTGATTTGAGTTTGGGGCTGCATCATTTGTTTCTGCCCCAATTTTACTTTTATTTTCCTTTTATCATGACAACATAAAGTACAGCGATATACCTACTTATTATTAAATTTCAGATTTAGAATTTGTAATAAATTTATACATTATCGGGGTCATATACCAATTGTATTATGTTTACCAAAATATCCTTAAAATTATAAATATATAGTTTTTAGAAGAAATCACATTTAAAGCATAAATTGATAAACAATTTTATAAATAATATTTAATTTTTGTAGGTTTTTTCATTTCTTAAATTATTATTTTTTAAATATTTTTTCTTTTAGCTATTTAATTTAATTATTGTTAAATTTAAATTAACTATTTGAATATATATCTTTAAAGTTTAAATAGGTATTTTGGTAAACTTATTGGTCAAATTTGGTGTTTGACCCAAAGAATATATCAATTTATTACAAATTTCAAATTTGGAGGTTAATATTGATAATAACCAAAATATAAGATATAAATTTAACAAACAGTCAAAGTACATGATATAAAAAGTAATTAACCCTTCAGAAAAAAATTGTTAGTTCAAATTTGAGTTTCTTTTGCTTCATTTTTAATGTTCATTTTTTCTTTTTTTTTTGTTCGAATATTTTGGAAATCTCCTAAAAAGGTCATAAATAATAGTTTTTTTTTTTCATAATCAAGAAAAGCTCTTACTATATGTCAAAGCGTTCATGACCCTCCTAAAAGTGTCAAATCTAAAATATTCATTAAAAAAGTCATTTTAGCCAAATTAGTCCTACCCACGTTCCAAAGCAAATCCCTAAAATAAAGCAAATTTGATTTTACAGAGTAAATTTTCAAAAAAATAAAAAAATAAAAAATTTCGGATTTCAAAATTATTTGAAAAATCCTCAATTTATTTAGAAAAATACAACTTTTCAAAATATTTAGACAAATAGCACTTCTTTTATTTATTGATGAGATACGTAACCGATCAAGTTACAGGTAACTAAACTAGTTATCAAGTAACCAACTCCTTACCTCAAGTTCCATTGAAAAATACCAATTCTAAAGCTGGTATTTTTCGAAATTATTTTGTAAAGTGGTATGTCTCCAAAACAATTCTAAAAAGAGATATGTTTCTAAAATCCTGGATTTTTCAAAAAATTCATTCCTTTTTTCAATTTTTTGGATGTTGGGCCTATTTTTTTTAAGAAGCCCAAGCAAATATTGCTATCATTTATACTGATTTGAGTTTGGGCCTGCTTCATTTGTTTCTGCCCCAATTTTACTTTTATTTTCCTTTTATCATGACAACATAAAGTAAGTGATATACCTACTTATTATTAATATGTATTTAGTTTGTGGTTAATTCTCTTATAATTGTTTTGTTAGATACAAAGTTTTAATTAAACAGCTAGTTATTAACTTTGTGCGCAGCCAGCACCTGGTGGCCCTCTTGGCTCATTCTTTAAAAAGTATAGTTCGCACTGATTTGGTTTGCAGTATACGTATACTTAAGTAAAATGTATATAATAATTCAAATCCATATGTTCGTCATGTACACTACCGAAGATCACTGCAGCCTTATAAATGATTTCAGATATACTTTATCAGGTATTTACAGGTATGCTTTATGATACTTGATCCATGATCTCCTAATTTCAGTATTTTAGGGAGAAAAATATTAAGCTAAGTATTTAAAAAAGAAAGAGAACTTGGTTGAGAAATGAGGCGCATACACTTGTCAAAAGTTGTTTTTCAGTGTAAGATTATTTTCCTGGTTTGGGGAAATTCTTGTCTATGCTGTAGCAAACAAATTATCTAAATAAAGGGGGGAAAAAAGATGGAGATATGGAGACTAACCTACTAAATTAAAAGTCAGAAAGTTTGATTGTTTTGTACTGTTTTCTTTTTGTTTTTGGTTTTGTATTGTTTTCTTTTTGTTTTTTTTTTTTTTTTGTTTTCTTCTTTCATTTTTTTTTTTTCCAAATATGATATATATCAAAACTCGATCGTCTGATCATGAGGATCATAAACCTTATTTCCTTGTATAAAAAGGTTTAAATTCATATTTTAGTATAGCCATGCAAATAATGCAATATATACACATTGCGTTACTTATTTTACATTTTTTCTCACACTTTTTCTGTTTTGCAGTTAATTTCATTTCATATGGACGCAATGTGCATGTAATATGAATTATTTATTTAATGACTCTTAATTTTTCTTAGTTGAAAACGTAATGTATCTATTTTTCATTTGAGCTATAGAGGATTGAAATACTCTATAATCTATAAGTTTCCATGTGATCTTGTAATTATTTGTACTTGTATTATTACATGCAATAGAAGAGACATAATTGTAAGGCCAATAAGACAATCACTTAAGGCTCTTTAATCTAATGGCCTACACTAATATAAAGATTTTTACATTTTCAATATAAAAATAGAATTTTAGTAATAAGTCACCAAATTTTCAAGGGTTTTGGACACTTATACCTATTTTTCAAAAAATAATACCAAATTTACAACCTTTCAAAAATAATAAAAATCCGTACGACCTTTTTATGGCATTTTTCTAAATGCTTTGAAAGTTAGAAAACACGGTGGCATTTTAGTAAATAAGTCATCTTTTTTTTTTTTTTTTTCACAGGAAACCACAAAGGTTTCTTGGAAACCAATTTGGTTTAATTAGCGGAATGTTCCGTAAGTAAGTAAATCACAAGAAACCGCAAAGGTTTCCTAGAAACCAGTTTAGTTTCCTTTAGCCGAAAGCCCTGTACATAAATAAATCACAAGAAAGCATAAAGGTTTCCTGGAAACTATTTTGGTTTTCTTTAGCTGAATATCCTATACGTAAGTAAATCACATGAAACCATGAACATTTCTGGGAAATCATTGTAGTTTCCTTTTTGCAGAATGTCTTGTTGTAAAAACCTTGTTTTTTAAAGGTCAAAATGGTCTTTTGACCAGAAAAAAAGGGGACAGATTACATATACGTTTCTCTCTCTTCTCCCTCTCTCCCAGCCGATCTCTCTCACTCTCGCTCTCTCTCTATTTTCTCTCTCGGCCGAGGAACTCCCGAAGCACGCCGCCGCTGATATGAACCCCGCCAATAATTGTGACGAAACCCAGCACCAATTATGGAATTCGAACCCCAAGATCAACAAGACGCAAGATTGTTGAGTCTTGACCCGTTACCCCGCAAGATAAGAACCAAGAACTACGAAA